>VSMD01071436.1:0-73341 GCA_008750895.1 Mirza zaza | reverse complement strand
TCCTGTTCACATAGCTTTTTCCAAAAGCATTTTTCATAAGGTGACAGAAGAAAGAAGAATAAGGTTCTTTCAGCCCATGCATTCATTCAACAAATATTTATTAAGCATCTATGTGCCAGGCACTGGTGATATAACAAGGAACTTAAATTTTTGTGGGCGAAGAAAGGATGTCTCCACCCTACAGCTTGGTGATGGTAACACTATAAAATGTAAACAGAGAATAGGATACCAAAAGGAAGAATATGAAAGATTAATTGTAACAAAAACCTTTGTAAGTTGATACTTTCTTTCCTGGATCCTTCACTCCTCATAAATGGCAAAAAGGGGAGGGGAAGCATCAAAATTATGGCAATGTTTTAAGACAGATTAAGATTTCAGATGTCTGACAGCCATACTCACACACTTCAAGGGAAAAGCTCAATAAGCCATCTGGCCAATGGTTTAATGTCTTTTTTTAAGAGAAATTTTTAAATATAGGCAAATGTGTATGTTTATTTGAATGATTTGTGCCCGCACACGTGCAAACTGTGCTAACAGATTTTTCCGTGTTTTGCTGAATTTGCCAGCTTGCCATAAACAGGCTCCCATGTCTTTTCTTGGTAGTTTATAAATAGCACAAACAGCCAGAAATGCAAATCAAGGCAAGCTGTCCCTTCAATTGCTGCTTCTGTGATGACAGCAAATGACAACTGGCCAAATCAATAAGAGCAGACCCAGGGCTGTCAGACACAGGCCACGAAGCTGACTGGTTTTCCCAGAACATTAAGCGAAACAGAAGTAAACAACTCTCTGCACAGGACAGACACGTCCTTTGTTCTTTGAATAAATATTGCTTACTAGAATTGTTTTGATCTATCACACTTAAGCACTTTTCTTGTTGCGTGTCATGTAATTTCTCCAACACCTGCAACATAAAGTGTGACTGCTCCCATTTAATAGATGGAAGAAATAAGGAAAATAAACTGTCCAAATTACACAGCTAACACAAGCGCCCAATCCACAGTCAAAGCCTAGGCCCAGAATACTTTCTCCATCACACTGCCTATATGGAATTCAAGTTCCTTCCACTACCATGAGCAAGCCCAGATATGTAAACTACATTAAGCCATATGATCCATTGGCATTCTTTTTCCTATAAAATGGGGAAACAATAACATTTACTATGCACTCATGAGGTGCCAGGCTCTGAGTTTTATCTCACTTAATTCTCATCATAACCCTATAAGATCAGTACCATATTACCACATTTCACAGATGAGGAAACTAAGGCATGGAAAGGTTATAAGTTGTCCATGGTCACAAGTTATTTAGGATTTTTTTCAAATTTTCAAAAGTAAATATTGCCTTAATTACAAGTGTTATTCAAACTTAAAAGTAATTAAGACTCACTAAATAAATAATAAAAATTCAAAATCACACAAAACAGTGAAATTTTCCCTTCACTATCATCTCTAACTCCACTGTCCTCCTCTGAGGGAGCCAGTGGTAATAGTATGTTATATATTCTGCCAGAGCTTTTTCTATGCTTTTAGAAATAACTACACACATACACAAATGAGTGGGACAGAATATATTATTGTTCTAGAATTGGCTGCTTTTATTGAATACTATTACGGAAAGTTGTATCACCCAAGGGACTTGGGGGGCTTGAGCTACTCTACACCCTGGAATCCATGACATATTCCCTCCAATAAACACACAGTCAAGACTTGACTTGTTATACAAACATAATATTGAGGTGCTGCTCCCAGCCACCAGTCCCCCTTGCCCCATGCCTCCTCATGATGTTCAACATGACTGATATCAAAAATGCAAATTAAAAGAGATACAATCTATTATTTATCAAACTGACAATTTTTTAAATGATAAAACTTAATATTGGTGAGGATTCAGTAAAATGACTACTTTCACACACTGCTGATGACAGAATGAATGGAAACCACCTTTCCAAGGAGCAATTTAACGTATCTATCAAAATCATACACAGGATCGTACTCTTTCATCATCTTATTCCAAGGAAAATGTATCCTAAGAAAATAATCAGACATAAACACTAAGTTCTACAAACAAGGATTTTCATTACCTATCATAACGATATAAATTGTAAAACTCAAACATCCAATACTACACATTTAAGATATGATTAAAATAACTAAAATCACGTTTTAGAAGAATACTTCATGACATGTCAAAATGCTCATTGACATTTGTTAAATAAAAGAGAGATCTCAAAAAGATAATAACCATTTTATTTTAAAATATACATATTTATGCTTAGAAAAATAATAGGCCTTCATCACTGCCAGGTTCAGCGATGGCTGGGAGGAGTCACAGACTCAGCACAGAGACACACGCAGGGCCAGTATTTATCACAGTGAAAGTGCACACAGCACAGTCAGCAAAGGGGCAAAGTCCAGAAGAAACCAGGTTCGAGCTTCCAGAATCCTCAACCAACGGAGATGCACACGATGCTCTTCATTCCCCCAGCAGCAGGTAGGTGTGAAGTGCTGCCACCAAGGAAGCCAGTTAGAGACTCAGCACCAGGGTTTTTACTGGGGGCCGGTCACAGTGGCACCCTCTGCCTGGCCCATGCTGAAACTCCAGACCCCCAGAAGGCAACAGAGGTTGAGCATAACCCTGCGCACAGCTGAGGCACAGGGAGGCTCTCGTCAAGTTCCCAGACGACAGCTGGGCTAGCCTGGCACGCACCCTCTCTCAAGACACAGTGTTGGGCCTGCTGTATAAACCAAAATGTTAACAGTGGCTATATCTGCCTCTGGGACTTATTTTATTCTTCATCCTCGTTTATTTCCAAGTTTTCTACAATGAACATGTATTTCCTCTAGAATCAACAGAGAAATGTTATGCTCTTTTAAAAGTTCTGTTTCACTTGTTTTGTCTATATCTGCAATCCCCAACCCCCAGGCCACGGACCAGGACTGATTTGTAGCCTGTTAGGAACCAGGAGACACAGCAGGAAGCGAACAGCAGGTGAGTGGCAGGCAGTGAGCAAAGCTTCATCTGTAATTACAGCCGCTCCCCAATGCTTGTATCACCACCTAAGCTCCACCTCCTGTCAGATCAGCAGTGGCACTAGATTCTCATAGGAGCGAGAACCCTGCTGTAAACTGCGCATGCCAGGGATCTAGGCTGTGCACTCCTTATGAGAATCTAACGCCTGATGATCTGAGGGGGAGCAGAGGGAATGATGAGTGAGCACTGGTGAGCAGCTGCAAATACAGATTATCATTAACAGAGAAGTTTGACTGCACAGAGATCATAATAAATCAGTTGCTTGTAGACTCATATAGAAACCCTATCAGTGACTGGCAAGTGACAATTAAGATGCATCTGGTGGCAGGCTTTATAGTGGCCTGGGAGTTGCTGTACTTCAATTGTACAGCTGCATCTGGTAGCAGAATACAACACTATTTAGTCCATGGTTGGCCCACCCATTCTTTTATTTACCACTTCCATTTGCCCCTCTTTCCCACACTGCACACTTGTCTCAGTCACAGTTTTGGTAAGCCCACAAGCTAACCCTAGCAAAAATGAGTAGAAAACAAATGTTGTTGGAGAGCTTCTTTGAAAAGGGGGAAAGATCCAATGATGAGACAGCAGAAGACCCTAAGACTGCCAACAAAATGAAGGCTGCATTTAAAAGAAAATACCAAGAATCCTGCTAAATTATAAGCTCACTGCAACAGGTGATTCACATTCTCCAAGCCTGCTTGGTGTAATCTGTGGTGACTGGCTGCTCAGTGAAGCCATGAAACCTTCAAAACTGCTTTGCCACATGGAGACCAAGCACCCTGCATTAAAAGACAAGCCTTTGGAGTTTTTCAGAAGAAAAAAACGTGAACACAAAGAACAGAAGCAATTATTGAAGGCCACCACTTCATCAAATGTGTCTGCATTAAGAGCATCATTCTTTTTTATTATTACTATTTCAGAATATTACATGGGTACAAATGTTTTGGTTACATGGATTGCTTTTGTACTGCTTCAAAGCCTATCATCCAGACACTGTACACTGTACCCATTAGGTATGATTTCACCCATCCCCTCCTCTCCTCTCCCACCTGCTTGATTTCCACTGAGTTTTACTTCCATCTGTGCACATGAGTGCTGATCAGTTAATTCCAATTTAATAGTGAGTACATGTAGTGTTTGTTTTTCCATTCTTGCCATACTTCACTTAGAAGGATGGTCTCTAACCCTGTCCAGATTGTTGCTAAAGGAATTAATTCATTTTTATGGCTGAGTAGTAGTTCATGGTATACATATACCACATTTTATTAATCCACTCACGAATTGATGGGCACTTGGGTTGAGTCCACATTGTTTAAATTGTGAATTGTGCTGTAATAAACATTCCAGTGCGAGTGTCTTTTTGATAAAATGACTTCTTTTCCTTTGGGTAAATACCCAGTGGTGGGATGACTGGATCAAATGGTAGGTCTACTTTTAGTTTTTTGAGGAATCTCCATACTATTTTCCACAAAGGATGCACTGGTTTGCAGTCCCACCAACAGTGTATATAACCCCAGTGAGAGTGTTTTTTATTAAAAAGTCCCAAAACAATAGATGCTGATGTGGATGCAGAGAGAGAGAGTATCATCCTTAGTGGCTAACCACATTGCTAAAGCTAAGAAGCCCTTCACTATTGGTGAAGACTTGATCCTGCCTGCTGCTAAGGACATTTGCTATGAAGTTTTAGGAGAGGCTGCAGTTCAAAAGGTGGCATGTGTTCCTCTTTCAGCTAGCACCATAATGTTCCTCTTTCCGCTAGACGAATTGATAAAACAACAGAGGACACTGAGGTGCAATTCTTAGAGAGGATTAATGAGTCACTGCACACTGTGATGTACAATCCAGGTTGAGTCTACTGATGTTGCCAACAAGGCGACAGTGCTTGTTCATGTACAATATATTTTCAGGAGGATATACATCAGGATATGTTAAGTGCACTTTTGTTGCCAACCAACACCACAGCTGCAGAGCTACTCAAGTCTCTGAATGATTACATATCAGGAAAACTGAACTGTTCATTTTGTGTCAGTATATGCACGGACAGAGAGGCTGCCATGACTGGATGCTTTCTGGTTTCACTACTCTCATGTCACTACTCAGGTCAAGAAGGTTGCTTCTGAATGTGAGTTTACGTACTGTGTCATCCATAGAGAAATGCTGGCCAACAGAAAAATGTCACCTGAACTAAACAACATTTTGTAAGATATGATTAAAACTATCAACCACATAAAGTACATGCCCTTAACTCATGTCTGTTCATAAAGGCTTGTGAGGAGATGGACACAGAGCACACACATCTTCTCTTATACCCAGAAATGACATGGCTTTCTAAAGGTAGATCACTAGCCAGAGTTTTTGAGTTGTGAGAGCCACTCTAGAGATTTCTCTTAAAAAAACAGTCACTACTGGCATCACATTTCAGTGACACAGAATGGATAGCAAAACTTGCTTCCTTGTGTGACATATTCAACCTGCTCAACAAACTCAATCTGTCACTTTGGAGGAGAATGACAACTGTGTTCAAATCGGCAGATAAAATGGCTACATTCAAAGCCAAATTTGAATTATGGGGGCGATGAGTGAACATTGGGATTTTGACATGTTTCACACACTAACAGAGGTTTTGAAAGAGACTGAGCCAGGGCCTTCTTTCTCCCAGCGGGTGCATGATCACCTATCTCAACTTTCGAGAGTTTGAGCATTACTTCCCAACCACAGAAGACCCCTGACTGGCAAGGAATGGATCCATAATCCATTTGTGAATAAGCCAGGTGAATCGACTTTGTTCATGCAGGAAAAGGAACAACTGCTTGAGATCGTAAATGGCTATGGCCTTAAAAGTATCTTTGAGACAACTTGACATCTCCATACGTTCTGGATTGAAGTCCAGGCGAAATATCCCGAGATTGCCACAAAAGCACTGAAAAGCCTGCTTCCATTTCCAACATCCTATCTTTGTGATGCAGGGTTTTCTACAGTGACAGCAACCAAAACGAGATTATGGAGTAGACGGGACATAAGCAGCACACTTCGGGTGTCACTGTCTCCCATCATCCCCAGATGGGACCACCTAATTGCAGAAAAACAAGTTCAGGGCTCCCACTGATTCTGCATTACGGTGAGTTGTATAATTATTTCATTATATATTACAATGTATTAATAATAGAAATAAAAGTACACAATAAATGTGCTTGAATCATCCCGAAACTAGCCCCCCTCCCACCTCTCAGTCCATGCAAAAATTGTCTTCCATGAAACCAGTCCCTGGTGCCAAAAGGTTGGGGACCACTGATCTACATGATATCACTTGTCATATTTTACATAAGGAAAATATAAACATCTTTGATATTCAGAAATAACATAAGAAGACAGACACCAGAGAACCGGCTAAAGCAAGAAGAAAGAGTAAGAAAGTTGGTGAAGAAATGGAAAAGAGCCATAAGTAAATGAAAGGTGAAAGAACACAGATGAAAACTTGATCTATATCACTAAGATTTCCAGTTCTATACCCCAGTAAAATGTAAAATTAGCCTTACAGAATCACAGAATGGACAGACTTTATGTCCGAGAGGGTTGTGAGCAGGAACTTTCATCGGCATGAAGACTTCTAGTCTGAGGACCCCAGCAGAGAGCTCTACAGTTCCAGCTATCGATACCACCTAAATCCTTTTCTATAACCCTGAATTTGAAGACCATTAAAACCTTCTTACTCGTACTTCCTTCTGATGACCCACACCAAAGAACAGAATTTTATATGAATCTGAAAGTTAAAAAGAAAAAAGACTAAAGATGTATGGACTTGGGATATGGAAGACCAGAGTTCAATCCATGACTCTACCCCATATTATTTGTATGGGTAAATTTCTTTAGCTATAAAATGGTGAGAAAATACGACCTACCTCACAGTTGCAGGGGTCAAATGAAAAACAAGGATATGCAAGAAGTTTGCTTAATAATGATGATGATAGTTAATATTAGAAAATCTTTATATACTCATTCAACCATGCCTACTATGTGCTAGGTATGATGTCAGCACTACAGATACTGTGATGAACAAGATAGATATGTCTTCTAGTGCTCCCAAGGGCTTACTGTTTATTAGAAGAATAAAAACTTAAATAAGGTGTGGTGAGTGATAAGGAGGAAGCATTTCAGCAATAGCTTAGAGAATATCTCTGGGCCAGAAGCTAGGATTTGAATTCCAGAACTACCACTAAAGAGTTCTGTGACCTTCGGTAGGCTGCATGACTTCTCTGTGCCTCAGTTTCCTTATCTGTAAAATGAAAATAATAGTAGGATTATAATCCTCATGGGATGTAATGAGAATTAAATGAGTTGATATCTATAATGTTTTCAGAACCATGTCTGGCCACAGAAAGCACATTAAGTGTAAAGGTAAGTTTTTAATCTTTAGAGATAAGGTTTCACTAGGTTGCCTAGGCTAGCTCAAATCCTAGGCTCAAGCGATCTCCCCACTTCAGTCTCCCAACTAGCTGGGACTATAGGCACCACCATGCAAAGCCTGCAGAGATAATTTTTATAAAATAAATAAAGTCTATGATTATAAAGAGCCATGGGAACATGTAAATAAGAACCTAACTGACATGTGGCAAGGTCAGCAAAATTCTCCCTGAACTAAATATTCCTCTCTCTTCCACAGCAAATGTAATAAGTTTTGTTTCAGTGGTAATCACAAAGAATTAAGCTTTAAATCCTACATCCTGGCAGTATTAAAATTGTGCCAACTGTCCAATAAGTGCCTATGCCAAATCTATTTCAAAAATAATTTAAAATGTTTCAAAAACACAAATAGGTTTGGAATTTTTCAAAATTTAAAAGTGCAAAGCACTCTTACATATATTATTGACCCTCACATAAATTCTTCCAGGAAAGCAGCATAGGAAAGGAAGGACATTCAGTGACCCCATGTGACTTACCCAAAGCCAGAGAGCCAGTGAAGAGAGCACAGAGACAAAAGCTGAGTCTCCTGGCTGGTAACACCACACTCTTCCCCATACTATAATGTGCATATGATCACCTATCTCCTAAAAGTCGAAAGAAATGCCAACTTAGAGACTTGAAACAGCAAATGAGAATGGCCAAGATGCAGAAATCTGTCTTGTTCTCAGCTCTGAGAGTGCCTCTCTCCTCCACAGCTGCACAGGCAGAAACCAGGGGCCATGTTATTATGATACCTCATTTTAAAGTTTTCAGCTTTTAAGGTTTTGCTTTGAAACCACCTTTCATTTAGGGAGTAAAATGTTAGCTAAACTAATAAGTGTAGCTGTCCTGTGGTCCTAAGAGATGTGGAAATACCAAACGTGTCTACTGTTCAGGAAAGATGTCAGTTCTGATAACACCTCTCAGTATTGGGATCTGCTAATTTTGTAAATCTAATTCTGCTCCTCTGACGTGGAGAAATGGTTTGCTTAAAATGCAAGTACCAAATACTATCAGAGTCAACAGGAGCTTGCTTCATGGAAAGGTTCAATGTGATTTGTAGATGGAGATGATAGTGATTAACTTACTATTTTTCACTTAGCTAGTTTTCTTTTAATCTCCCTGGGCAGCATATTTAGTCAGGCAGTTAAGTCAGCACTGTTATGGAGTCTTGTGAACATGCCCCTTGGCTTCTTTGCACATCAGGTAGGAACTTGTTAAAAGTGCAATACTTGAAACCTCCCTGGGACCATCAGCCTCCGACACTACTCTCTGATGTGGTGAAAGGTAGGCTGATTTTCTGACCAGTTCGGGGCACCATTTCAGCCACTCGTCACATTCCTTGCTTCAAACTGAAATTCAGTTTGGCTTTCAGTGTAGGGACACATGGTGGTGGATTCGTGTACTTCAGTGTTCGTTTTGACCAAGAGTTTATTTTTCTAGTGCATTTTCTAAGTCAAAGTGGTGAAAATATATAATTTTAGTATGCATGACTACTGGGTCTTAATAAAAACCCTTGTAAGGTTAAAAAAAAAAAAAAAGAAAGAAAGAAACCAGGGGCCATGAGCCTAAAACAGGGTGCTTGGTTCCTGCCAGGTAATCTTTTGGTAGACCATCCCATAAAATTAGTGTTAGACTGCTCAAAAAGGAAGTGTGACTTTTATAGAAAAATCTATTCCACTTGGGAGAAAGGTCTAATAAAACCACAAAAGGATAATACATTCATACAACAACAAATTAAATTCATCTGTCACAAACTGAAATCCCAAAGCCCTCTGGGCACACAGCTGCTTTTCTGAGCTGAAATTTAACTCCAATTGAGAAACAGGTCCACTTTTCTAAAAAGATTTATTTTGCAAATGTCTTAAATAAAAATTCCTTTCACTCACTTGTCATTTTCCAGATTTAATGCCTCTGCTGGCCTTCCTTTCACTAAGGCCACAAGCAAGGATTACATGTCTACTGTGGCCTGAACTTCAAGCTAGGCACCATGCTGAACACGGCTACACTCTCCTCCAGGGGCTCACACTGGGTAGGGAAAGATGATACAATCAGAATCTTCACACAGCAAAGAACCTGTCAACATAGAGCACGTCCCGTTTCTAGCATGAGACTGACGTGCAGTCAGCAACACTAACTGGATTGTAAGCGGTCCACCCTGCTGTGGACACAGGCGCCAGGGCCTCCACACAGGTGGCACACACCTTCAGAGGGCCTGACACACACATGCAGCGGCAAGACAGGGAGGTCCCAGGCACGAAGGTCAGCCTGGGGCCTGCAGGAATGCCCATGCGTCAGGAGGAAGGCGACTAGCATAGGATATGGGAAGGCTCCCAAATGAACAGAAACCTCCCAAGAACTCCTCCCCAAACAAGGAAGGGATTTACAGAGGACTCAAGCTAACATGCGTAGTTACCAGGTACAGAGCCACAACAGCAAGGTATGAAGGAAGAAACAGGGTCGCCAGAAGCCTGAGAGGCTATTCCCAGCTCGGTGGCTAATTTACTCCATGACCCTGGTTACTGCTCCTGGCTACAGTGAGCCATGGGAAAATCATCTAAAAAAGAGAAGCTAGGAAAACTGCCCTTTTTCATAGAACTGCTGAGTGAATAAAGTTAAGATAATGGATCTTTAAATTATTGGTGAACTATGAAGCAAGGGTAATGAATCATTCTTAATATTACTAACATTGTAAAATTAACCCTTTGCACTAGGATGTCGAGTGTGACTCGACACAGTTAGCAAAAATTATAGAGATTGAAATTACTCTTTGAATGTATCAATAATTTGAAATATAAAAAATCCAAATAAATAAATTTGTATGAAAAGAAACTCCAGTTTTTTATTCTACTGCCATGCTTTGTAAAATCTGGGGTATTTAAAAAATTAAATCCCAAGTAGAATAAAGGAATTGAGAAAAAAAGCAAGCGAGTGCAAAGGGTTAAGACCAGCGTTAAGAGCAGAACATTTTCCTCTCCCTACTCCCAACCAAGAGAAGTGGAGATGCAGTCAACGCATTAAGCAGCTCCAGCATCTGGAGCATCTAGGCTAGAGGGCCTCAAGCAGCACGCAAACTTCCACTATAACCTCCCTGCAGTGTTCACTGAGTTCCCCAAGAGAGTGCCAGCCAACATAAAATACCACAGCCTCTTCCGATGGGCGTGAAGGCATCCCAGCTTACAGCACAGCTCAGAATCAGACTCAGGAGTTGGCTTTGGTACATTCCCATAGCACAGGTCAAAGAGCATGCAACTGTCATGTGATGAAATTAAATGTCCCGTGCTTAACCCAGAGAAATAGCACAAAGCTGAAATCCCCAAAAATGTATTCATAAAAAACATTTAGTGACTTCTGCTTCAAGGCCTTCAATATAACCTGTAATAGTTCCCTACTTTCCAGCCAACTCCACAAATGCTGTGATCTTAATAATGCTTTTACCAATACTGAGGAAAATTAGTAGCACCTTATACCCCTCCCAGTTGAGAGCTACACAGAGACCACCAATAATTCTCCCTGGGCTCACTAAAGATGTCCTTTACCCAAAATTAGACTGCAAAGTCCCTGTAAATGTAGATATATTATTCCCAAATTACCATGTTCTTTGTTCACTCCTAAGGAAGATGGATTACAGTGAGTCTCAAAGTCAGAACTAAAACCCTTCCTTTTACAATGGAGAGATCTAAAGCCTAGATAATAAGAGGAAATATAGCCTGGTTTAGTGACCTAGTCATCTCACCCCTGGCCCTAAACTCCTGCAACAATGTACCAGTTGAGTCTTCCTAATCTGAAAATCCAAAATCCAAAATTTTTTGAGTGCCAACATGGTGCTCAAAGGAAATGCTCATTGGAGCATTTCATATTTCCAATTTTCAGATTAGAGATGTTCGACTGGTAAGTATAATGCAAATATTCCAAAATCAAAAAAAAAAAAAAAAAAAAAAAGATCTAAAATGCACTTCTGGTCCCAAGCATCTTGGATAAGGGATACTCAACCTGTATTTTCTTTTTCTAATAAAGGAAAGAAAAAAAGTGAGGCCCAAGCAAAAGCTACTCAGTCCATACTAAAGCCATTTAAGAGTTTACTTAGCACCTATTTAAAGGTAAGTGCTGCCCACAAAAATAAAAAAGCACGAATATGTAAGAGTAACCTAAGCTGTATTTTGATGTGTGACCCATGTTCATAAAGCACAAGGCCTGCTCTATGCTCCAAGTGCACAAGGGGTCCCCTTTCTCTTAATACTTATCATATTCTCTTACAGCCATTTATCCATGTCTATCTACCATACTAGACTACATGCTCACGAAGGCAAGGATTATATATTATTATCCTTCTATGCCTAATGCCCCTAGCCTATAAGACACTTAATAAATGATTATTGAAATAAGATACTAAAACATTTTAAATTTACATTAACAAAATTGGCAAGTTTTGCCAATGCAGATTTCATACCACACAGCTTAAATCTCAACTTGTGGATTTATCCAGTGTTCTGCTAGATCGTCATTCACTAAATATTTATCAAGCACCTAATATATGTTAGACACTGCTAATTGCTGGGGACCAAGCAGTGACAAGAAAAACATTCCTCGTTCAAAAGGAAGTTATAAAGAGGAATAGGAGAAAAAATATTAGCAGATTGATGAAAGAAAGCTAAGAAAGCACAGGTTGCCATGGAAGCTCCTAGCCTTGTCTGGATAGTACATAAGTAACACAATCTGAGAGCTTCCTGCAGCATAAAATCATATCCCCTAAAACAGCTAATGAAACTGCAATAAAATGATTCCCCAGTACCCAAAGTCACTGTAAAAGAATGCATAGCCACATGCTTAGTGCAGGAAATGAAACCAAAGAAACAAATAAAGCCCCAAGAGTGTTCACTCACAGAGAGGAAAATCAGCTTTTAGGGGCAATGGTCCAATTATGAAATCCCTTGGCTACATTCAACTGAAATTCAAGGTATGCAAGAGGCCAATATTTAAGTGGTAAATTAACCATACCAGTTAAAACTAAAGTGATCTGTGGTTCAAGAGCTAAGGAGACATCACCTTTAACAAATTATTAGCACTTAATATTTACATTAAAAAACTATGATGATGACAATGTAGTAATGGCGACTTTACCGAGCACTTACTATGTGCTAGGCACCAAACTAAGCACTTTACACACACATTTGCATTCAAACCTCAGAACAGTTCTGTGAGATAGTAATGCCCCCCCATCATCCCATTTCGTAGATAAAAGTCAGGTTTATACAAGCTTAACCACTTGCCCAAAATGACACAGCTAATTAGCAAAACCCAGGCAGCCTGACTAAAGTAATGTTTATAAACTGTCCAGCACAGTGCTGGCACAAACAAGAGTTCAATAAATGCCTCAAGAGCAGTTCATACCCAAGATCATTTTCTGCCAATCAAACTTGACTTACTGTGGTTCTGCATAATTAACTGTCAAGTTATTGCTCCATGAAGAAAAAGTTGAATCAATCGAGATCAGAATAAAGTGAATCACTGTTAAATACACCTCACAGTAGATACTAGCAGGATGTGGCATTTATGTAATTTTCACACTTGTTTGTATAACATTCTTTTAATCACCCCAAAGCACCCAAAGGCATTCTAAGCTAATGAAAGCATAAGGCACTTCTATTACCTGGAACTCCAACACACCTTGGACCAGTGGTTCTCAACCTTCATGGTATATCAGAACCATCTGGGGATTTTTTTTTTTAAACTAGCTGCCTAGGCTCCATTCCTGCAGATTCTGTTTCAACAGGTCTGGAGTGAGCATGCTTGTTTTTTTCAAAGCCACACAGATGCAGCTAGGGTTGCAAACCACCGTCCCAGACACTCTTACACTTCAGCTCAATTCAACAAACACTCATTGAGATTCTAAGCACTAGGGATCCGGGTTGAGTAAGACAAGAAGTCAGCCTCTACCCCCTAAAAAGAGTTTAGAGTCCTCTCTGCTTTCAGGATAAAGAAACCAATATCAGAGATTTATTTCAGTCCAAACCAAATAAACCCCTGGTGAAAAAATAATACTCTGGTATAGGTTTCCATACAAAACAACTTCCTGTACCTTCCCTGTCAGTAGCCTGGGGACTGACTAACTCTGAGCCATGAGAATTCAGAATGAGAGAAAAAGTCAAATCTGAGCCATGTGCCATATTAAAGTACTTCCCTGAAAAGTGCACAGCTCCCTTTTAGACTTACTGTTTTAACGAGGATATAAATAGGGGAAAGCGGCACAATTCAGGAAAGGGCGCTCCGTGGGGAGTCAAGAGGTTCCGGGATGCTCCTCCTGGCTCTGCCACCACTGGCCGTCACAGCTCTCCTCTCTGGTCTGAGTGTGCGAAACAGCTCAACGAGGGGTACGGTGAAAAAACACAGATCTCACTCCAAGCTCCAGAATCTAACACATAAAGGAATTTTTTTAAAAAAGTGATAAAAAGAATTTTCTGCCATCAACCAGAAAAGGAACTAAAGTACCCCTTTTCCCATTCTTCAGAAACCAAAAGTGAAAGGAGAAAATTCAGCAAAGAGCACATCCAGTGGACTGAGACGACTCATCCTGCTATCCTTTTTTCACACTTTTGTTCATTCACCCCACAGACAGCTGGACTGGACACATACTACGTGCCAAAGGCTATGTGGTCCACCTAACTCACTCCAGCTTTCACTTACTGCAAGCCTATTAAGCTGCCATGTGTTGTTCTATTATGTCTTATCTAATCACCATAGAAACCTGTGCTATAGGCAACAATTATGCTATGGATGAAAACAACTGAGGCTTAGGGAGGTTAAGACAGTTATTTAAACATGGCAAGGCTGTGCTTTGGAGGGATCCCCCGCCACACCCTCCATGCCTCCCTTTTCAGAAATCACTCCCACACTAGAGCGCTGAGGGGTGGATTTTCTTCCTCTCACTTTTTTCAGCCTCTTGGCTGACCCAGCATTCCCCAGAAAGCTATCGAGTCCTGGCAGCTCTGTCACTGGCTGTTCTGAGGCCACAAAAGCCATAAATGTACTAGACTAACACAGTCCATCTGTCTCTAACAGATCTTTTACTTGTCATGCTGGTCACTTCTGCGAGCAGATGGGTTAAGAAAGACTTTGGCAAGTTACCATGAAATGACTCCCCTCACTCCCCCCGGCGGAGTGCAGATTGACTAGCAAGCAGTGAGTACATCTTTCTTCCCCACAACTCCCTGCATTCCTGTCCCTACCACACTGGGAGATAACCCCACCAAATATAGGCAGGAGAGAGCTTCCTCCTGTCCAAGGCGGAGGGCGGGGGAGGAGGCCTCTCCAGCATTTCGAGTGGCATTAAAACAAAACTGTAAGCTGCAGCAACCTGGGCCTCACTCGTAGGCATGTACAAGACAGGCACCCATCAGTGCCATTAGGCAGAACTACAAATGTCCTTTTTTTTAGTTTTCATACAATTATTCCAGAAATGCTACTTACACAGCTTCACTTCTCACGCATGTGTAATACTTTACAGATTGCAAAGCATTTTCACCGTACATCTCACTTGCTCCTCCCAGCAGCCTTTTAAGTATGTTTCACTATCTCCATTTTTTAAGAACATAAAATGAAAACTTTTCCAAGGACATTGAGCTAGTATTAGAACCAGAACACAAAGCCCTTGATTCTAGAACCAACACTTATGCTAGTATTCCACATGGTCCTTCCCAGGGGTTCTTACCTGATCTTTTTTTTTTTTTTTTTTTTTTTTTTTTGAGACAGTCTCACTGTGTTGCCCAGGCTAGAGTGCCGTGACGTCAACCTAGCTCACAGCAACCTCAAACTCCTGGGCTCAAGCAATCTTTCTGCCTCAGCCTCCTGAGTAGCTGGGACTACAGGCATGTGCCACCATGCCCGGCTAATTTTTTCTATATATATATTAGTTGGCCAATTAATTTCTTTCTATTTATAGTAGAGACGTAGTCTCGTTCTTGCTCAGGCTGGTTTTGAACTCCTGACCTCGAGTAATCCGCCCGCCTTGGCCTCCCCAAGTGCTAGGATTATAAGCGTGAGCCGCCGCACCCAGCACCTGATCTTAAATGTAGACGGTTTCTCTCTCTAGAGTCCTTGGGTTCCCTAAAGATAAGTAATAAAATTTCTAACAGAAAGCATACGCCTATTTGGTAGGTTACATAGGATATTTTTTAAAAGTTAGTTTGTTTATGCTTTGGAAAGATTGTTTCAGTGGCAATGTGGAGAATGAAGTGCAGAACATATTCTAGACGAGGCAGAGAAACAATTAAATGGCTATTAGGGCAGTTCAAATGCAGTGTGATGAGGTGTTAACCAGAGCTGTCCAGTAAGGACAGAGAAAAAAATGCATGTGAAAGAACTGTAAAATGAAGTCCAATGAGAGCCAGGATTAAAGGGGTATAAAGAATGATGGCAGTTTCTAGTTTGAAAGACTGAACAAGCATGTCATTCTCTGGTACTGAACAGTGTCCACAGTATGAGTACAGCTTGGTTCCTTTAGCCATTCACCCACTAAAGTACACCTGGGTCATTTCCAGTTTCTGACCTTTGTGAATAAAGTTGCTATGAACATACACACACAAGTTTTTTGTTTTTGTTTTTGTTTTTGTTTTTGTTTTTTTTTGAGACAGAGTCTCACTTTGTTGCCCAGGCTAGAGTGCCGTGGTGTCAGCCTAGCTCACAGCAACCTCAAACTCCTGGGCTCAAGCAATCCTACTGCCTCAGCCTCCCGAGTAGCTGGGACTACAGGCATGTGCCACCGTGCCTGGCTAATTTTTATATATATATTTTTTAGTTGTCCAGATAATTTCTAATTTTTTTTTTAGTAGACATGGGGTCTCACTCTTGCTCAGGCTTGTCTCAAACTCCTCAGCTCAAACGATCTGCCCACCTCAGCCTCCCAGAGTGCTAGGATTACAGGCATGAGCCACCGCGCCCGGCCACACATACAGGTTTTTATGTGAACATCGATCTTCATTTCTCTGGCATAAATGCCCACGAGTGCAACTGCTGAGTCATGCAGTAGTTGCATATTTAGGGTTTTGTATTTGTTTTTGTTTTTGTTTTTCAGGTAGAGTTTGATTTTTTTTTTATTTTATAAGAAACATTTTTATTGTATGTTTAGGTTTTTAAAAACTGCCAACTTGTTTTCCAGAATAGCTGTACCATTTTCCACTCCCACCAGCAATGTGTGAGGGTGCTGGTGCATCCTCACCAGCATTTAGTGTTGTCAGTAGTTTTAATCTTAGCCATTCTGATACATATATAGTGATGTTTATTTGTGCTTTTGTTGCAGCAGTGTGTACAGCTAGTGTTACAGCTCTTGACCGGGGAAAGAACCGAGCGGCGCACGAAGAGTCGGAGGACAGCCTTTATTCCTCCACAGCAGGCTCAGCACAGCTAGCATTACAGTTCTCTTCCCGTCTTCTGACCCCTCCTTCCTTGTTCTCCTCTTGCTTTTATACCCTTGGTAGGGCTGAAAAAGCGTCCAGTCAACTACAAGCTTTAACATCCAATCAGCAACAGTGGAATTCAAAACTTACCCAATCAGGATCCCAGGAGCAACACAGCTGGAAGCGGGAGGGGGGGGGGCTGGCAGCAGTCCAGCGCAGGGCTCCAGGCCACACTACCGTGCCCCCCACCCCCCACACACCCCACTCCCTGCGGCCCCAGCGGTGTGCCCTCCATCCTGCTCCCAGAGCGCCAGCCCGTGGGGGTGCAGAGCGACTGGGAGGCTGCAAGCCACGTCCCACCGCCTGACTTTTTCTGCATCACTTTTAATTTTCATTTCCCTGGTGGCTAATCATGTTGAGTATCTTTTCATGGCTTATTTTGTTCTCTGAAATGTCTCTTCATGTCTTTTGCCCATTTTCTAATTAGATGGTTTGGTTCTACTGTTGAATTTTGATAGTTCTTTATATATTATAAATACTAGTCCTTTATCAGATATGTAGTTTGCAAGTATTTTCTACCACTCTGTAGCTTCTCTTTCATCATCTTAACAGAGTCTTTAGCAGAGCAAAGTGTTTAATTTTGATGAAGTCCAAGTTCAGTTTTTTGTCTACAGATGTCCAGGCAACCAGCATTTTTTAATGGAACGAAAAATACGCTAGAATCTCTTTCATATTAAAGGCAGTTATATTTTTTTTGAAATTTTAATCCCAATTATATACAAGACAATGTAAAATATTCAGTTTGAAAGTTGAAATAACATACAGCTCTAAGTAGTCTTACCTTAAAATTCTGACTCCCACCTAAGATATCACACACTGTTTACATGGGTATCACAAATACAGTCAGGAAAACAACTGAAAATGTATAATAAGAAAAACAATTAGCATGTATGCCTATTGATTAGGGTTTATTTCCCACTTTATATAAAAAGAAGACATCATTGTAAACCCCTGTGACTGGATAATGGATAATGAATGTCTATATCTAAGGCAAGCCTAAAGTCTTACTCCTCCATATTATAAACTACAAGGCTAAAATTTAAACATTCAAATACTTCACATTTCCTGAAGGCAGGGTAGTTTAGTTCAAATAAATGTCTAGGGTCAATATCAAAGCTATGACAAAGCTAGCTACTTCATAGCCATTCCAACCTAAGTTCAGCTTTTTTTTTTTTTTTGAATTGACATAATAAGTCTATATGTTTATGGGGTGCACAGTGATGTTCCAATACAGATAATGTATAGTGATCAGATCAGAGTATTTAGCATATCTATCATCTCAAACATTTATCATTTCTTTATACTGGAAACATTCAATATCTTCCTTCTAGTTATTTGAAACTATATATGATTTTTAACTACAGTTATCCTACATGCAACTAGAACTTATTCCCATCTAGCTATAATTTTGTATCCTTTAGCAAATCTCTCCCAGCCTCCTCTTCTACCTACTATTCCCAGTCGCTAGTGTCCTCTGTTCTACCTTTAACTTCTATAATATCAACTTTTTTTAGCTTCTGCATATGAGTGAGAACATGCAATGTTTAACTTTCTGTTCCTGGCTTATTTAACTTAGCATCTTCCAGTTCCATCCATGTTGCTGAGAATGACGGAATGTCATTCTTTTTATGGCTGAATAGTATTCCACTGTGTGTGTGTGTGTAGCACATTTTCTTTATCCATCCATCTGTTATGGGACACCTAGGTTGATTCCATACCTGGCTATGGTGAACACCGCTGCATGAAACATGGGGGTGCACATATCTTTTCAATATACTGGTTTCCTTTCCTTTTGGTATATGCCCAGTAGTGGGATTGTTGGATCATATGATAGTTCTCTTTGTAGTTTTCTGATGAACCTCCACACTGTTCTCCATAGTGGCTGTCCTCGTCTACATCCCCACCACCAATGTATAAGAATTCCATTTTCTCTGTATCCTCACCAGCAGTTGTTATGTTTTGTCTTTTTGATAACAGCCATCCTAACTAGGTGAGATGATACTCAGTGTGGTTTTGATTTGCATTCCCTGATGATTAATGATGTTGAACATCACTAAATTTTCATATATTTGTTGGCCATATATATGTCCTCTTTTAGGAAATGTCTGTTCAGCCTTCTGACCTCCAAAAGTTAAGAGCTCATTTTGGAATCAGATAACCTGTATGATTCAGAGATAATCTGGGTTTGGTTCTACTCTACTACTTCCTAACTGTGTAACTTTGGGAAGTTCCCTTAACCACTTTGAGCTAAACTTCCTCATCATTTACTAGGGATAAATGCCACCTTCTTCAGCTGGTTAACACTGAGGATTGAAAGAGAGAACATATGCAAAGCCACTTTGCAATGCCTGACACATTTAAGACTAGCTAGTGTTATAATTGAAGCTAAGTAAAAACTTTCTTTTTCACTTTTCTGGGCCCACTTGACATACAATTAGTAAAGTATAGCAAATAAAGAAAACCAAAATAATCACTTAATTTTTAATAAAAAATGTTTTTTAAAAGGAAGGAGGTGAGAGGAGAACTAGAAGGAGGAGGGAAACAAGAGGGAGAAAAAGTCACAAACCCCAGGCCAGGACTCATCACAGTCCTGCTCGCTGGGCAGTCATCTGTCCCTACCAAATGGGGAGATGGACCAATTCCTTGCAGCCTGCTTCTACTTGGAAGGCATCTCTGAAGATATTCAGAAATCAGAAACATTTTGAAATGGGCAGTGTGATCTGGATAGGAGAGCTACAGAAAACTTCCACAAAGAAACCACAGCACAAAAGTGACCCACATAGGAGGTACCAATGCCTATAAATACTTGGTGGCGAAAACTGATGTCATGCTTTCTGTACAGGAGACACATACCCAAATAAAACTTGTCAAAATAGCCGAGATCTCATGCCAAATGCCATGCGTGCGAGTCCAACACCATTCGGTTACAGAAATATTTACAACCAAGTGATGGAGAACCTCTGGCACCTGATCGTTATTTATTTCCATATTTCATTAAGCTTTGCAATTGCACTGACATGTGTCTCAACCAGCAAACTTCCAGCCCCTGCACTAACCCCTATGGCCCTGCAGCAAAACCCAAAAACAAGTAAAAATTTTATTCCAAATAGAAAGCAGCTTGATCCATCCTAACCAGCATCAAACTGAGTTGCTATGAGATAGACAATCTGCTGTTTAAAGGAAATCACTCTAGTCCCAGGGGACTCCCCCCCCCACACCAAGAGTTGGGGGAACAGCATACAGACAGAGGAACATAAGCACTCACTTTCCAGGCCACAACTCCAGGCAGTCTGAAACCAATTGTGAGCCATAATAAAAATTAAAACCAAATATCTCTGAAAAGCATACATATTAATACAAGAACTAGACACAGCACCAGGCCCCAGTGGAAATGGATGCTGCAAGGTTGTCCAAAGACCTCCTCTCTATGCACACTGCTGCCCCAGGCCCCACTGCTTGTACAACCAGGAGCCCAGAGCCTTTAGAGTGCCTCCCCTGGACCTCTATCCCAAACGCTTTCAGGGACAGCTCTGCAGACCACATCTGACGCACTGAATGCACTCACTGAGTATTTCCTGAAACTGTAAATTGCTTGAATTTAACAAGAATGATTTTAAATGTGTTATCTCTCTCAGGAAGAGTGCCAAGACCATGGGCAAGTAGCTTAGCTTCTCTCTAAACCAGGCGTCCTCAAACTACGGCGCGCGGGCCACATTCGGGTGTTTTTGCCCATTTGTTTTTTTACTTCAAAATAAGATATGTGCAGTGTGGATAGGAATGTGTTCATAGTTTTTTTTTAAACTATAGTCTGGCCCTCCAACGGTCTGAGGGACAGTGAACTGGACCTCTGTTTAAAAAGTTTGAGGACCCCTGCTCTAGTAAAGTAACAGTGCTCACCTATAGGGTTGTGAAAAATCTTAAGACTCAATTCATGTAACCCGCTTCCCACCCAGGGAAGGTAAGTTACCATTAGCTATCATATCCTAGCACACCAGTGGCCAAAAGGAGTCTGTGAGATCTAAGTGTCTCGTCATGAAAGGATGTGCCTGAATACTGCTGGGTGGTGGGGGCTATAAGTTGCAGAATACTGTGCGTCAGGTATTTTGTTTAAAAAAGCCATAAATGTACATATATATTTGTATGTGTACTGGAAAAGATATGGACAAAAATACACCCAATGTGAATAATGGTTATCCTAAAGACAGAGAAAAAAAAACATTTACTTTTGCTTTTTGTCTTTGATACTAATTTGAACTATTTTCAATGAGCATGTATCCTTTCTATAAAGTTTTTCAAAAAAATTTATTGCGATTTTTCTGGAAAAACAAGCAGGTGCATCCAGAAAGTAGACACAGAAGATAAAATGGAATGAACCTTGGTGTCAAGCCCAGGTTCGGCATGCACACTGAACCACAGTACCTCTCTCTGAAAACCCAGAGCACCAGCCCTCTATCCATTCTCTTGTTCTAATGATCCAAGACTTAGAAATGGAAATTTTTCTAACCAATCAAATGCCCTTTTTTGCCCATGTCTTCCTCATACCAGCTGGCAGACCATGACCACATCAACCACAATGAGGAGTTTGGAAACACCTTCTAAACTCCTCTGGTTCTATACACCTGCCTAGTGCTGTTAGCTTTCCTCCTGTGTCTTTGATTGGACTGTAAAACCCTAGTGGTTAAAAATGCAGCCTGACACTTGCCTGTCATCTCCACAGCACTTAGCACAGTGTAGAGACTAGGCTGGTGATGCCCACCCTGGATGGCACCTAACGAAACACACTGTCCACCATTCTACTTATGAAGAGAAGGGCCAGGGGACTGATGGCACTTGTTTGTGATAACTCATCAGCTATTGCTTGACCCAGGGCAAAGCCAACTCCCAGAGCAGTGCTGGTAAACAGCCCATAAAACCTTTGTTAATATGTTTTGCTTGCTGAGAAAATACACACTACTACAGAAAATGAGTACAATTTCTCATGGAACCTCTCAGCTGGGAGTCCTGAGCTCATATTGCTAGAAAACCAGTAATTTGGCCGGGCGCGGTGGCTCACGCCTGTAATCCTAGCACTCTGGGAGGCCGAGGCGGGTGGATTGCTCAAGGTCAGGAGTTCAAAACCAGCCTGAGCGAGACCCCATCTCTACTATAAAAATACAAAGAAATGAATTGGCCAACTAATATATATATATAAAAAAAAAATTAGCCGGGCATGGTGGCGCATGCCTGTAGTCCCAGCTACTCGGGAGGCTGAGGCAGCAGGATTGCTCGAGCTCAGGAGTTTGAGGTTGCTGTGAGCTAGGCTGACGCCACGGCACTCACTCTAGCCTGAGCAACAAAGCGAGACTCTGTCTCAAAAAAAAAAAAAAAGAAAACCAGTAATTCAAATGAGACACTAAGATCATCCACCGGAAAAGGGATCTGGCTGAGTAGTAGAGCGGAATTCATACAGATTATCACTGACCTAATAACAACAACAAACAACACACAAGAAAACACCCAAGTAGAAAGCTTAAGACTGACTGGCAAATTCAAAATAGATCCACAACACTAGTAACATGCATCATTAAAATACAGAGCTATCAGATAAGTGTATGCATACTTTAGGTATAAATGTAAAATCCATGTTTTTGAAATAAGAGGGCTATTTTGAATTTGTCAGAAAGGCTATCTTCAATAGCGTTATTTGATTCCTAGATCATAAATAAATATATTAATACACATACACATACAATTAATTCATATATGAATTGTACTATTCAATCCATATACTATATTTGGAAAGTTTAACAATATCCAAATTATTACGCACAAGCTTTTTGGACTAAATTTATAATTTGGTATGCAATGGTCCATATTTGGCATATTTGGGGTCACCTTTCTCGGGATGACAACTAAACCCAGTGGCCTTATAGGCAGTTTTTATGCTGTCACCATAATGGATGAAAGAAAGAAAGATAATTTAATTTCAAGGGATCGAACTTAACTGCTAAACTGCACTCGCTTCCCAAAACAATCTTCAAAATCATATGGAAAATATAATTAACACAGAAGACTATCACAAGGTAAATGGGTTATTAACAAAGGTAGCTACCTTTCTCTTTAAAAAATGTAGTCCCTAAAAGATAAGTAGCCTAGACATCCCCATGACAATAAATGTCTATTTCAAAAGGTTTGAAAGTCAAAAGACAATTTATATTTGAGATTGAAAAATCGAATAATCTACATTATTTTATTATCTGCACTCTATTTTAAGGTCTGTCCTAGACCCCCAATTTAAAAAAAAATTCTTTAAATCCGAAAATTATCTTCTACAGAAAATGTTTATAGTCCAGGAGAGAGAGTAAATTGTAAATAATTATAGTATTAACTTGTCAAAAGCAATATATATTATACTTCCTACCACCTTTCCTCCAAAGAAAACAAATTTTGAAATTAGAAGACTATATACAGGTCCTAGCTGAACCACATACTATGAGACCAGGCAATCTAATCTAATCTATCTAATCTCTCTCAGCTTTAGTTTCTTACTCCATAAAATGAGAGCAAAAATTTTTCTTACCTATCTGTAAGACTGGCAAACAAAAAATATTTGAGAACAAACTGTGTTGGCAAAGGTGTAGAAAACAGGCACTCTTACAACATTGATAGTGAGAGAGTAAAATGGTCTTACCTTAATGGAAGGGAATCCAGCAATACCAATCAAAATTTAAAATGTACATAATCCTAGATCCAACAATTCCATTTCTAGGAATTCATCCTATGAACACATTCATGCACAGCATTGATTATTCCAAAAGACTGGAAACAATATAAATTCTTATTAATAGGGAATTGATAGAGAGCAGTGTTTATCTTATGCCAGTATCTATGTTTCTAAAAAGAAGACACAATTATCCATAAATGCTTGAATATGCATAGAATATTCCTGGAAGGATTTTTAAAAATGGTAACAGATTACAGGGTAGTGATGGGAGTGGGACTTCCTTTTCACTCTCAAGGGCCTTTTGAATGTTGTTCCACTGTTTATATTACATATTCAAAATGTAAGACTAAAGTCAATATTTTTAACATGACTATTAAAAAATGGAAGAACTAATAATACCTAACACACTACACTGTTGTGGTAATTAAAGGAGGGAAAAAAATTTATGTACTATCAGAGTTTTAAGAGAGGAGGGTTAATTCTAGTTTGGATGTCTAAGAAGAGGTCATGAAAAGGAAATAATTGTTTTACCTCTTGAAGGAGGGAGAAGATTTATAGAGGCAGAAGTGTGGTGATGGTGTCCCAGCTGGAGAGACGAACACATGGGAAGATGAAGAGATAGGAAAGCATACTCGGTAAGTGCAGCTCTCAGACTAGGTCAGAAAAGGGCTACGTAACTGGCTAGAATACAACATTAATGACAGTGAAAGAAAAAATGAAACCTAAACTTGCAGATTGCACCCAGATCATGAGCCTAGAACATCGAGCCAAGGAATCTGTCCTTCATCTTAACAAAGGAAAATCACTAGAAGAGATTGTATAGACATGAAATGCTAAAAGTGTAAAATCACATTATATATGATTTAATCCACATATATTAACATAAGGTAAATTGAAGAGGGAAAAGAGAAATTAGGAAGCTATTATATAGATGAAATGCAATTTAAGGACACGAACACAAAGGTATTGGCCCTGGGTTCCCAGTGCTATCTTTATATAAAGGAACGTAGGAAGTTAGGAGCCAGGAATGAGACCATGCAGGGGCTTTGAGATCCAGTACAGGTGTTAAAGTAAACAACCTTAAACAAAAGGGGCTGATAACCACAGACAAAAATCCCTTTGACCAGGTGGTCAGCTCTCTCTGCCACCCTACATGAACTTTGGCTAATTATAACATCATTTATATTGTGGTTTTAAAATTTCTCTGCCCTTGAAATCACTACATCGGTTCTGAAACAACCACATGAAGTGTGAAGATGGGAGGGAACCCAATTCTAGGAATTACTACTCAAATTCTTAGTGAAAGCCAACCCCTTGGGCCTTGAATATTCCTCCCCTCAATTAGTAAGACTACGAAAGATCTAAAACTACATCCTCCCAGTACAGCTGCTCTCTTTCCTAAATGTACTTTCACTTTCAATAAAAAAAGCTGTCATTTGCTTGGCTTACATGGTGCATCCTGAAATTCTTTTCCCAACAAATACCAAGAACTTGGAAAAACCTCCACTCAGAGGCCAATAACACTAACATATTTATTTATATGGCATTGCCAACTTAGGTACAGACTACAGTATTCTAGAACAATGACTGTATCAGTCAGCTCTGGCTGCCATAAGAAAATACCACAGGGCCCGGCCCCACACCGGGCTTCCTCGCGGTGGGTTTGTTGGTCGTGGCACTGCCGAGGGGCCCGGCGGGCGTCAGATGGCGACAGTGGCGGTGCGACCCCTCGGCCTGCTGTGGGGCTGGCTGTGGAGCCAGCGCTTCTGGCTGCCCCAGAACGTGAGCTGGGCTGACCTGGAGGGCCGGGTGATGGCTACGGCTACCAAGAGCCCAACGCATCTTCTCGGCGTTCCCAGTGGTGGCGGGGACCTTCTCTGTGACGCTGCTCTTTGAGCGGCTTATTGTCAAACCCTGTGCACTCCATGTTGGCATCGAGGACAGTGGTCCTTATCAGGCCCAACCCAATGCCATCCTTGAAAACGTGTTCATATCTATTACCAAGTATCCTGATAAGAAAAGGCTGGAGGGTCTATCAAAGCAACTGGACTGGGATGTCCGAAAAATCCAATGCTGGTTTCGCCATCAGAGGAATCAGGACAAGCCCCCAACGCTCACTGAATTCTGTAAAAGCATGTGGAGTTTCACATTTTATTTATGTATATTCTGCTACGGAATTAGATTTCTCTGGTTGTCACTTGGTTCTGGGACATCTGACACTGCTGGCATGGCTATCCATTTCATCCTCTTTCTACTATTCTATCATGGAATTGGCCTTCTATTGGTCTCTTACGTTTTCTCAGTTTACAGACATTAAAAGAAAGGACTTCCTGATCATGTTTATGCATCACTTGGTCACCATTGGGCTTATCATCTTCTCCTACATCAACAACATGGCTCGGGTGGGAACTCTGGTCATGTGTTTACATGACACTTCAGACTTCTTGCTGGAGGCAGCCAAGCTGGCCAATTATCCCAAGTATCAGCAGCTCTGTGACACCCTTTTTGTGATCTTCAGTGCTGTTTTTATGGTCACTTGTCTAGGAATCTATCCATTCTGGATTCTGAACACGACCCTCTTTGAGAGTTGGGAGATGATCGGGCCCTATGCTTCCTGGTGACTCTTCAATGGCCTTCTGCTGCCCCTACAGGTTCTGCATGTCATCTGGTCCTATCTAATTGCACGAATTGCTTTCAAAGCCTTGATGCAGGGAAAGGTATCTAAGGATGATTGCAGTGATGTGGAAAGCAGCTCAGAAGAAGATGGGACCACCTGCACAAAAAGCCCCTTTGACAGTAGCTCCAGCAATGGTGCCAATCGGATAAATGGTCACATGGGAGGCAGCTACTGGGCTGAAGAGTAAGGTGGTTGGTATGGGGACTTAAGTGTACATGGACCTATAGGGCCATTGGCAACATACTCTGCTTGGGTCTCCCAACATCTACTCTCTTGTGACTGCGGGACTACAGGCACTGAGGACACTCAAAGAAGCAAATGCTTTCACTTTTTTAAAAAACTCTGTCATTTTGTATTTAATAGCCTCCAGGTCCTATCAGTACCATTATTTGCTGTGTGTTTGTGTGTGTGCTTATGCATGTGCATTTGTGCATATGCATGAGTTTCATTGCCTGGGTTGGGGCACAATTCTGGACTGGGACCACTAGGCCTTGCCTTTGAACCCACCTCAAGCCCAGATTTGGCTGCATCTTGAATTATGCTGGCTCCAGACTATCACCTTCCTTTTTGTCCATGGCTCTTGAGGCTCTAAACTCCTGGACCGTCTGAATGGAGCTGCTAAGTTCAGCTCCTGGTTTCTGCACTGTTCTTCTTTTGGAGCTGGAATATTTCACAAACTGAAGTTGTAAAGAAACAGAACCATGATGGATGGCCGGGATTGCTGTGACCCCTCATTATATCCTCTTCCTATCACCTGATAGTGACAGGAACAGCTGCTGAAACCCTGCTCTTTACTCAATGGTATGCAGGGAGGGGGTATGGGAGAGGGTGAGCCAAGGGCTGCAGGAGGACAAGAGCCACTGGGTGAGCTATTAATGGTTTTATATATTGTTTACTCTTCCGTGAATAAAAGTGCTTCAGCCCTCCTCAAAAAAAAAAAAAAAAAAATACCACACACTGGGTGGTTAAAACAACAAAAGTTTGTTTCTCAGAGTTCTGGAGGCTGGAAGACCAAGATCAAGGTGTCAGCCAATTTGGTTCCTGGTGGGGGCTCTCTTTTCCTGGCTTGTAGACAACCACTTTTCCTGCTGTTTTCTCGCATGGGGTTGGGAGGCTCTCTGATGTCTCTTCTTATAAGGGCACTAATCTCATCAGTCCAGGGCCCCACCCTTATGACCTCACCTAACCCTACTCTCCTCCCAAAGGCCCCTAATATCAACACACTGGGGATTGGGGCTTCAGCAAGTGGATTTGGGGGGAGGGACCCACAAACATTCAGTCCATAACAATGTCCTTTCAATCATGTTGAAAACAGCAATAAATGAGCAGGAAAAAAGGTAGCCTATATGTAAACAAATCCATACTTTTTACATTTCTGATAACACATAAAGGCCAATTTAAAATTTCTGTGATAACAAGAGTCAGAAGCAGGGATAAATGAAAGCCATAAAAATACTATATTCTAGGCCCCAGATTGAGCTTTCCTTCTATCATATTGTGGCAGAAAGACTACTGCTTTATACTCCTTTTGTGCTTTGCCACAAAAATGCTGGGACATTTCTCTGTATCCTAGTTTAACTATAAAATCAGCGGGCTGAGCTAGTAGATCTCTAAGATTACTTCTGATTAATAAATTCCACAAATAATTTCATACCAACAAGGTTACAAAAATAAACTACACTGACTAGGCAGAAAAGCTAACACTAACAAACAATGAAATGTGCAAAAAGATGAGCTGTATAAGGATTTGGACCAACCACAAACTGAATGAGAAAGAGCCGGCTGTGGATAAAAAACAGATTCTCTAACAATGGGCAGAGATGTAATGATGCCTAGGCAATATTGTTGAAGCCTTTCTATTTGAAATCTTCAAGGCCAATGGCCCAGTGGTTTATATTCATTCTGATTAAATTTCAATGTGAAAAACTTATTCCAGGGGACACAGACATCTAAAAAATGCCCAACATATCCAATTTGTCACTTAATATTTTTACTAACAAGAAAAAGATGAGAGATTGAACATATTTGAACGGACAATGGCCCAGCCATGTATAAAGATGGAACTCAGACCACAACCTGCAGCTACCTGCCCAGGAAACCAACCCCCTGTGGATAGTAACTAGCCAGGAAGCCGGCCTGCTGTACCTCACACTTGCAGGAAGGCAGGCTGCTGTATCTCGACAATCCAGGAGCTGAAGGACAGCTCTGTAACAATCGGCCCCAAATGCCAGGACTTGATTAATAACTCACAGCTGCCCTAATTCCTGTGCCCCCATCAATCACACAAGAGGTGCCACTTCTGGTGAGCCGCTTCCAGTGCCCCCAGGCCAGCAGCCCCCATCATGGCTCACCTGAGCCTTCCTCTGCCCCACTTTCCAGACTCTGCCAGAAGCTCATGCCCTGGCCGACTCTGGCCACAGCAGCTCCGAGGAAGCTGCCTTTGCCTTTCTATGGTGGATGGTCTTCCTTTCTTTCAACAAGGAATAAATCTTAAATAAGGGGCTTCTTTCCATATGGGCAATCTATATAATTTGGAATATCAACATGGCAGATCCAAGTCTGAAGAGATCATCACACCCTTCAGGCCCTCTTTCCACAAAACATGCGTACCTGAGTTCCTCTTCACTCCCACCAACCAGGGATGCAACTGTGTGTATGGCAGATCAAGGGCTTTGAAGTCAAACCCCTGAGTTCACTAGCTATTTCATTTTTTCACTTAAAGTTATGTGACTCTGAACCATTCTCTTAACTTCTCTAAGCCTCTATCTTCATCTTTAAGAAAAATAATAGTCACCTGCCAGGTTGTATTGAATGGAATGCTACATGTCCAACAGTTGGCAGACAGATGCCAGGAGCTAGAAGTTCCTTCTGCCTACCTCACCCCTGAGAGATGCAAGATGTCTCAGACAAAGGCCGATGATCCTACACCTCGGCGTTTTGTACTGGACAAGACAAAGTGGTATCCAGACCTAGGAGTATTATCCAAACGCAGGGTGTGTTTCCATTTGTCGACTTAGGTACACGTAGCTTCTAATACTAACATTACATGATCCATAGGAAGAAGTGGTTTTTTGGCCAGGCATGGCTACAATCCTGGCACTTTGGGAGGCCAGGCAGGAAGACTGCTTGAGGCCAGGAGTTCAAGAAGTGATTTTTCCACACTACCCACACTTCTGTTTTTAGCAGACTTAGATGTACTATATCATCTTACTCTCTAAATCCTCTTCAGAATCAAAAATAAAACTTTAATCTGTAACATTGTTACCAGTAGTAAAAACAGAAAAGGTACCTATGAGTCAAAATGGACTCTTGCCCTGCCCACCCTACCCCACTCCACAAAAAACTGTTCTAGAATATTTGGGTTGGTTATGAGAATGTTATTTGTATTCAGACAGGGATGGACAAACACCTGTCCTGGTTAGGTTAGAATCTGCATTTGTTGGCCTCCAGGGGAGGAAGCACCCCACGCCATCTGCCCAGGAGAAGAGAAATTAATGGGGTAGCCAGCTTCCAGGACATTGATCGTTCAGTGTTTCCTTTCTGCAGTCCAGGTCACCTATCAAGGTTTAGTAAAGCTCCTCCTTGCTTCTTCTCTGCCCAAGTGGCCAAGGTCACAAGCTGCTGCAGGGCCTCTTCCCTTGGAGGAGTCAGCCTAGCTAACTTCACCTTTTTTCTGGCAAAATTTCTTTTACATCTACCTTCCAAATAGCTAAATCAGAGACTGGGGACTTGGGGCAAGGTTGAAAAGTCCTTCTGTTCAGCCCTCAAAGGTCCTAGCCAGGGTCTGGAACAATTCCAAGATTTAGGTTTAGGCTTAAAAGGGTAAAGAAACTTCACTGCATACTGCTTTGGCAAAGCTCAAGTGAACGCCTGCTGGAGGCAAGGTTTGGGAGGCAGTCAAAAGGTTTTGACATGTAATCTAGAATAATCATTAAGAGCGCTGAAGCCAGACTGCCTGGGTTCATATCCCAACTCCAACACTTACTGCTATGTGATGTTGGACAAGGTCTCCACTCTCTGTGTCTCAGTTTCCTCACTGTAAAACAGTCAAAATCACAGGGTTGCTTTAAAAATGAAATGAGTTACCACACGGAAAGCACTTAGAACAGTGCCTGGCACATAGGGGAGATCAATAAATATGTATTGAATAAATGAATAATTGTGATTATTAAATATATTCATATATTCACATTGTATTTATAATACACAAAAACGTTTGGAATACTTAACCATTAACAATGGTTACCTCTAGAGAAGGCAGCATGCAAATTTCAGCTTTTTACCCTGCATCAGCTGAAATATATAAACCAACACGTACACATAAATTTGCTCCAAAATGAGTATGTGGACAATGTGATTTTTACTCAAAAATCTTCAGATCATGATAGAATTGTTCTGGGAAGGTAAAGTTATAAAAATTAAAAGTCTTCTTCCAGTCTAAATGCTCTGTCTGCATATATTAATTATGAATATATTATTTTATTTACAAGTAATTGGAGTTTTTCTAGTTATCTTTAATGCTATTGATTTCTACCTTAACTCCACAGAAGTTAAACATTCTTTCTGATTAAAAACATGACTTTTTTTAGGCTTTCTATATGGCCCACCATATGGTTGACTTAGGTAAACAGTTCATATTCAGAAGAACCAAGTGAATTTGCCCATTTCATGCATGCTACTCTATGCATCTATTAAATCAAGATCTCCTGAAGACTTCTTGTCCTGCGGGTTTATTGTCTCTCTGTCCTATAGACATCAAGAGAAGGGGGCTGAAAGTCTCTCCCTGGTGGCTGTGGGTGTGTCTGTCTCAGTGACTTGCCCTATATGTGAAGCTGTGTTAGGGCACACACACATTTAGGATTGTCCTGCCTTCAGCAAATGCTGTGTATATGATTGGACAGGCGATTGGACTTTTAGCATCACAAAATAGATCTCTTTATTTCTAGTAATGCTTCATGTCCCAAAGTCTTCATTACGAGATATTAGGAAAATTATACCAATATTCTTTTAACATTCGCATGGTATAAAAATTCCTAAGCTTTGTTAAATAAATAAATAAATTCTCTGTTGATTTAAATGACCCATATTACACAACCAATACAGATATTCCAATTCTTTCCTTACTGCCATGATAAACATTTTCCAGTTAACTGTACTTTCCTTTACCAACTATACTATAGAGTGACAAAGCTAGAACTGGGATCCAGTTCTAATGCCCAGCCCAACGTTCCTCATGCCGGGAAATGCAACGCTACTGCACTGCCATTTCTCAACTGGTACCTTTAGCTAAATTCAAACTGCTACTAATACCACTTCACCCCAGTCACCTGAGCTCTCTGTTTCATCAACTCAAAGAGTCCTGGGACAAAGCAGTCTCTAGTTGTACATAAGCAGTCCAAATTCCACTTACTTGATAACAAACCTGCTTCATTCCTGTGCTGAGCTATTTCGCACATCATCCTTTCCTAAGCTCTCTCATTCAATTCTACCACAAGTACCAGTTTTCTTCCTGAGTTAAACCCACTGTTACTACCAATAATGCTAATCAATGCTGTCTCATTCAGTGCTCGCAGTGTGCCTCACCCCAAACAAAGCACATCATAGTCACTGTCTCGTTCCACCTGTCTACCCTTCCGCAATGGGCACAGTGTTTCCTATCTTATGTGACAGGCTTAGAGCAGGTCAAACGACTTGACCAAGATTCTGCACTGTTAACAGTTGGTGGCAGAGCCAGCACGCCCAGCCAGGTCTGGCCAAAACCTGTAGACAACTGATGGATCACCACGAATGCAGAGACTTCAGACATGCCTTCCACCATGGCACAAAGGATGGTTCCCTCAGAAGGAGGCGGGGGAGGGAACTCACACAGGCCTTTTGTTCTGTTAGGGTATCTCATTCAGGGCACAGACTAAAGCATTTTGTGCCTTGCCATTGCAGGTGAAATGTCCCCTGCACCCTGCACAGCAGCTTTCTTTGTCTTCCCCACCTAAAAGTGCAGCTGGTGTCTCTGGGGAACAGGCAGTTCCCCTGTGCCACGCCTGACTGCTGCCCAACCAGGTGGACACAGAGACACTTCTCTTACTGCCCAGGCTGCCCCAATCTGCTAAGCATCAAAAACTACACACAAGATTTCTAGAACATCAATGACACAGAGGTGATTGCTTTTTCTGTGTTGACAACTTGTTGCACTGCACTGAAAAACAAAGAATTCGGGAAAAGCCATCCAAGTGGGCTGGCTAGGTGGCATCTGCCAAGAGCTGAGAAAGCCTGGCTGCTCAGCTCCAGGGTAGAAATCCAACTCTGCCCTCATAGCCCAACTTGGAGGCACCTCCTCCCTTACAGACCATCGTGGCCACACGGTCGCAGCTGTCAATTCCATGCACACCTGCCTCTCACTGCGCAGACCTGTAGCCACGTGGCTGGAACTCTGACTCATTTTCCTCCACACAGAGGCAACACCCAGTAACTACTGAATGAACGAGCATGGGAATGGGCAGAGCACAAACACTTACCATCAGCCAAGCCAGTGCCTCAAGGAGCAGCCTGCAGCGCGACAGCAGAACAGCGACGGGTCTGCCTTTCAGGACTGGCTGAGAAAAGCTCCATTGTAACAGTTCTTTGGCACAATAGTCACCTTAGTGTCAGGACCTCCAGACACCAAAACGTCACAACAAATAAAGAGGCCACGTAGACGATGTGGTGCTGGTTAAAAGCACAGGTTTTGAAGCTAGAATTTGAATTCCATTTATTATGTGACTTTGAGTAAGTTACTTAGTGAGTCGATCTAATACTATCACCTGCAAAATGAGGACATTATCTACCCCATAATGTTGCTGAAAAGATTAAAACCGATAACAGCTGTACAGCCTGAGACACAGACAAGTCTCCACAAATAGAGACGGTAGCAACGGTAAGAATGATACAGAACTCGAAAAGACTTCAATCTTAACATTGATATTACAGTCTTCTTTTTAAAACATCTTTTTGAACCATTTAGTCCCTCATCATAAAGACATAACACATCTGAGCTTCTTAGAGGGTTGCTCTTCAAGAACAGGAAAATTCAAAAAACCCATCTGCAGAAAAATTTCAAGTAACACATGACCTCCCAATACACAAATCTGAATTAACTGGGAAGAGAGATTTTAGAAGAAAACGTCATTCCACACATCCTCAAGATATCCTGAGTGGCACCGCCACTTGTGTCCCCCTGTCTGAGAGCTAGTCATTGAGAATCAGTATGCCATGGATATATGGGAAAACTTTATAGGGCTCAAATGCCATTCAAAATTTATGGCTCCAGAACAATTTTCATCACATCCTTCTTTCCTCTTTGGACATCTGTCACAAATCTCTGTCCATCAAACAACCCCTAGGAAGCATCGTGACCTACTCCCAAGAAGCCCTAAACTACTCCAACAGAAATTCACACTAGGCTACAGTCCCCCAAACATATCTGTGCCTACTCTAGTTTGTCACACTATGATTTAATGATTGGAACAAAAAATCATCATTACTAATTCTTATTCCTTTCCTTAATATTTTTTATGATAGAAAATGATCCTAAAAGAAGGAAAGGTTCACAATGCCACTTGTCTACCTTCAACAAGGACTGTCCCCAGCAACGCTAGACTCCACAATCAATGAGGAGGGTGCTAGGCCCAGAGAAAGGAAAGGAACCTTGCAACACTGAACTTCATGACAGTGGCACCACCCAGAATGCCCACTGGGCAGCTAGACAATCTTAAATACGCAAAGTCGGGGACAAAAATCAGCTATGACATGGCCATGATGGAAAAGAAATGTTTAAACTGAGGTGTTTGAGGACAGACATATAAAGGCTATGTTCTAATACTGCCAAGGACTGAAAGTTAAGTCTTCTCTTCCATATTACAGAATAGATAATGGATTGAAAGATAACTTTTCTTTCAAACTATAGTAGTATCATGAAACTATTTTCAAATGCTTTAGGTTTCATTAAATAGTCAAGCTGAAAAGACATTAGAAATTAAACCTTTCCTCCAGGATGTATAACACGGTAAAACCAAATCTGGAGATCTAACCACAGCATAGTGACTATAGTTAATAGCAATGCATGTACACTTGAACATTGCTAAGACAGGAGACTTTAAATGTTGTCACCACAAATGCATAAATAAGTATGTGAGGTAATGCATATGTTAATTAGCTTGATTTCAACCATTGCACAATGTATATACATACTTTAAAACACCATGTTGTATTTCACAAATACATAATTTTTGTCAATTTAAAAATAAATTAAATAAAATAGCTAAAAAAACTCATTACATTCTCAAAACAACAAAGAATGGTATTTCTTTTAAATATTTTCAGAAATTATGAAAAAAGTTCTTAAAACTAAAAATATTATAGCAATAAAAAATTCATGGAAGTGTCTAGAGAGAAAGTTAGAGAAATTTCCCAAAAAGGAAAACAAAAGACAAAGAATTGAAAAAAACATAAGAAAATTGAAGATATTTAGGGAAACTCATGTTCAGAATAGAAGACAGGAGTGCACAGATGAACGAGTCCTCCAAGTTTTTAACACAATGAATAAAAACAAGACTCACACCAGGGCAGTGCCATCAGGAAGCCTCCAAACACCAGGAATAACAAGAGACTCAAAGATTACACAGAGCAAAACACAGTTGCCTGCAAAGGAATGGCTTTGTACACATCCACAGTCACATTGCAAGTTGGACGTCAGCTGAGTGGTGTCCTCTAAATTCCACAGGAAAATTATTTCTAACCTAGAATTCAAATTCACGAAGAAACCATCAACTAAACGTAAGAGTAAAATATTCAAGCGTTATACAAGATCTCAAAAAAATTATTTTTTAGAAATCTATTGATGAATATGCTCAACCAAAATAAGAGAGAAAATATTAAAAAGGAGGAATCTAACCCAAGGAAGAAGTAAAAAGAAATCCTCAGGGTGACAGGGACAATCTTAAAAACATAACAAAGGAGCAGCCAGCCTAGAAAGCAACTAGTCTAGGGCAGAGAAGGCAGAACGAGAGGTCCAGGAAGAATTACCCTAGAAAAGGGTGAAATGGATAGACCACCTGACGTGTAGGATGTACTGACAGCAGAGTTACACTTCTGGGCATCCAGGGGGTGAACAAATGACAGATACAAAGGACACCAATCAAAACAAAGCAATTATTTACTCTAGGAAAAAGAAAAAATGGCAATACAAAAGAAAGGAAATATAATCCAAATAGACTAAATATCTCAGCTATAAATAACATTTACATCATCACAATAAGTGCTGCTGAATATTTATTTGACCAAAACTTTAAAAATAATTACTATGATCTGTTTCAATCTACAGAACACATCTCACCCCAAATGTGTGGGCTTTTTCCCCCCAACACCCCATTCCCTGACACCAACTGGATGTCCTACAAATCAATTCAGTTCAGATGCCAGTAGCAAGTCTCAGTCTCTCATACTTCTGACTGACCAGCTATCAACCGGGGGTCCTAATGTGGATGGAAAAAAATCCAAACTCTGAAAAAATTTAAAGAGGTTTATTCGAGCCAAATTTGAGGACCACAGCCCAGAGCCATGCCCAAAAATCCTTGAGCACGTGGACTAGCTGTGGTTAGGTTACAGTTTGGTTTTTATACATTTCAGGAAGACAGGAATTATAGGTAAACTCATAAATCAATACATGGAATTGGTTTGGCCCAAAAAGGCAGGACATCTCAAAGTGGAGGAGCTTACAGGTCATAGGTGGGTTTAGGGATTCTTTAGCTGACAATTGGCTGAAAGAGTTAAGCTTCATCTAAAAGACCAGAAAGGAAATGCTTAAGTTAAGATAAGGGTCTGAGCACTCTGGGAGGTCCAGATATGAGGATCTCTTGGGTTAAGGTAAGGATCTGCTGGGTGATTGAGTTAAGATAAGGGGAGTCTTCTGTCTTTCAGGTGATGCTATATGGAATCAGGTTGGGAAGTAAACCACACTGCACTGGGTTAACAAAACCTGTTTAGTGAGATTTTATCCTTTGTAGGCATGACTTAGAAAGTAATTTGGGGGCAAAAGAAAAGATCAGAGTTCAGTCTTCACTTAACAACGCATTCCCTTAGGTTTGATAATTTGCTAAAACAGTTCACAAAACTCCAGGAAACACTTTACTTATGATTACTGGTTCATTATAAAGGATACACCTCGAGAACAGCCAAATGGAAGAGCCGCACAGGGCAAGGTAGGGGAGAGGGTGTGTGCGCCTTCCCTGCCCTCTCTGGGTGCGCCACCCTCTCAGCACTTCTGTGTTCACAAACCCAGACGTTCTCCAAACCCGTTGTTTAGGGGTTTTTATGGAGTTTTCATTACGTAAGCATGATTAAATCACTGGCCACTGGTGACTAACTCCATCTCCAGCCCCTCTGGAGGAAGTCAGGCAGTGGGACTGAAATTTCCAACCCTGCCTTGGTCTTTATGGGGACCAGCCCTTGTCCTAAAGCTCTCTAGTGGCCCCCAGCCATCATTCATTATCACACAAAATCACTCTTATCCCTCTGAGAATTCCAAGAGTCTTAGAAGCTCTTGTATCAGGAATTGGGGCCTACGGTCAAATATTATAACAAAAGATATTCCTATCACCCCTATCACACAGGAATTACACGGGTTTTAGGAGCTCTGTTCCAGAACTAGGATGAATACTAAATACATACAGTATTGTACTCTATATCACAACATCATGATCATTACACCAGGATGATGGGGGATAAAGAGGGAAAGAGGAGGAGGGGTAAGGTGACCTGAATCCTTTTCTTCCACAGTAGGATTGATCTCTCTCTCTCTCTGTCTCTCTCTCTCTCTCTCACACACACACACACACACACACACACACACTAGGAGAGAGGTAAAACATTAAAAGTGGTGACCTCTGGGGAGCAGGAATCTGGGTGGAGAAGGGTAGGGTAGGTGATTGCTATTTTTTTGTTCTAAGCCTTGAAGAATTTCTAACTCTTAAAACGATGTGCCTGTATAACTTTGCTAAAATTGGGTATTTAATTTTTAAACAAAATCTGATACTTGACCAACAAGAATATCATATTAAGTGGTATATTCTTTAACTTTTTAGAATCCAACCACTTTGAAAACATATGGAAAGCTGCTATAAATCCTCTCCCCATACACATACATATAGGCGCACACACACACACAATTTTTGCACTCAATTTCAGGGACTTCATAAGTTGCTGAAAGCCAGGTTAAAATATTAGGATTAAAAACTCTGGTTTCTTACAGGAAATTTATTTCAAATCATAGCCTGTCACTTACTGCACAGGAAAAAAAGTCTTAATGAGAAACTATCAAAAACATCTACGTGGTCATGCTTAGTCTTAAAATATTTGGTTAAATATCAGTTATTTCCTTGACCACAAGATGCATCTAATTCCTATCAGTGAAGATATACTTTGTTTATTGGGCTTAGCTTCAGCCTTGAAACAATCAGATTCTCTCAAACTCAGGAATGTGAATGGCTGTTCGGTTGACTCAGCTGTTTCCATTCTAGAAAAGAACATGGAATCATGCACTTTTTACCCCATGAACGGTCGTGCATATAAAATTTGAAAAGGCAAGGTCCCAAATTCCCCTCGTGGGTGTTTCTTCTAGAACAGAAATCACTCTAATGACTCCTTAGCAGAACTTATGTAATCAGGGCACGCCACTTAAATACTCCAAAACACAAAATTCAGCCCTGATCCCCGCTGCTGTCAGCCTTATCAATGGCTCAACATGGGAGTCAAAGAACAGTCTTGTCATTTAAGAGGGATCTTAATGTTCCTGTCAATTTGCTAAAAATTTTGGTGCCTTAGTTTATGTATCTGTTAACAATGTATCTGGTAACAATAACCACCTCACAGGTTGCTGTAATAAGTGGATTAGCAATTGAGGTGGGCAGGAGAATGACCACCCAAAACGACCATTTCCCAATCCCTAAAACCTGTCACTACCACATCACTTGGCAAAAGGGACTTTGCTATAGACCTTAGATAGAGAGATTATCCTGGGTTATCTGGGTAGGCCCAATCTGATCACATGATCCTTTAAAAGCAGAGCACTTTCTCTGAGTGGTAGAAGAGAAATACAGATGAGGTGAAACTAGAAAGCTTGAGCAGGTCCTCCCCTTTGCTGGTTCTGAACTAAGAGGACCACACCCAAAAACAGAAAGAGGTCCCTAGTACCCAAGGGCAGACTCCAACTGATGGCCAGCAAGGGACAGGGACCTCATTCCCACAACTTCAAGGAACTACATTTGGCCAACAACCTGAAGGAGCTTGGAAGCAATTCTTCCCAAGAGCCCCCAGTAAGGAACGCAGCCCAGCCCACACCTTCATGTCTGCCCACTGAGACCTGTGTCAGACTTCTAACCTACAGAACTGTGAGATGATAAATTTGTATTGTTTTAAGCTGCTACATTTGTGTTAATTTGTTAGAGCAGCGGTAGAAACTAAGACAGTGATTTATGTGAAAATACCTAATGAAGTGTCTGGCACATTGTCGACATCTGACAAAGGGCAGGAATGGTCAGATTTCATCCAAAACAACAGACTGTAGACTTATTCTGACAAATGCAGATTTGGGGAATTATGAACTACCCAGAACACCTACAAATTTTAGGTTATGGATAATTCACTGCCTTTGCTTTAACTTATAAACCCACTAATACCTAGCTTCCTGATAAACTCTAAGTAAGTAAGTAAACAGGAGACTAAAGGCCAGACTGTGAGCACTAATATTCCCCCACCAAACACCCTGTAGGACCCTGAGCTTATTCTGCTGCACAGAAATTATGTCCAGGTCTGCTTCTCCCACTAGACCGTGAGCCCCAGTCCTTCGTGTATGAGTTACCGAGTTCTCCTCTGTATCTGCAGCTAATGTGGTACACTGGCACATCATAGGAAATCTCTATAATGTTTGTTAATACTATTAATATATATGACACTATAAACTTAATATGGATATTTCAAATGCCAACAGGTACATGCTTTGTCAACCTTGACCTCTGACTGCCCTTTGCCTTTCCCAACCTCAAGACAGATCACTTAGGAAGTAAAATGTCAATTAATTGTTTCACTAAAAGAAGGTTCTTGGGAATGTTAATAATTGAAGAAATTGATAAAGGCTAAATCATGCACATTCAATAATTTCGCTTACAAAAGATTAATGGTAACTGGAACACAAATTTGATGTTATACCAAAATGCTAAAATATTGGCCAAAGATAGAAAGCAATCCTAAAAAGCGAAGTTGCCTAACACACATATCAAATATTCTCTGTATATTAAACATTTGTAGTTTAAAGGAAAAACCCAGACTCATGAAATTCTTTTTTTTTTTTTTTTTTTTTGAGACAGAGTCTCGCTTTGTTGCCCAGGCTAGAGTGAGTGCCGTGATGTCAGCCTAGCTCATAGCAACCTCAAACTCCTGGGCTCAAGCAATCCTACTGCCTCAGCCTCCCTAGTAGCTGGGACTACAGGCATGCACCACCATGCCTGGCTAATTTTTCTATATATATTAGTTGGCCAATTCATTTCTTTCTATTTATAGTAGAGACGGGGTCTTGCTCTTGCTCAGGCTGGTTTCGAACTCCTGACCTCGAGCAATCGCCCGCCTCGGCCTCCCAGAGTGCTAGGATTACAGGCGTGAGCCACCATGCCCGGCCATGAAATTCTTAATGAAGCATTTTTAAAAAAATCTTTGGCAACACAAAATTTTACAATATTCCATTACATTAATGATTTCATTTGATCCACAACACAATCTCTTGAGCTAGGTAGAACAGGTATTAATAACAACTAATTCCATTTTATAGAAGAGTGAAATGAAGTTCAGAGAAGTTACTTGGACTTCACAAAAGCCTTAATGGGGCCAAGTTTCTAATTAAAGTCCCCTCCCCAAAAGAACTAGAGTAAATTATCTTTGAGAGATCATTCCTATTTACATCCCGTCAACATCCAAAAAGAGTTTGAGGTAGCCTGCAATAACAGATACCCATACAATAAGAACTTTAAAATGGAAAACAAAGAAGCAAAAAATATCTTGTAGGAGATACAGGGGTGGCAGGGAGGAAAGAGGATTACTTATAGTACAGGAAAATTTATCTCTCAGCTTCTAGTTCCAGACAAATAACACTCACAGGAAACAAGAAGACAAAAGACACATTTATAGGATCATCATAATGTGAAAAAAGAGAAGTACTATCCGTTCTTTAAAACACTCCTAGCAGCCACAGCAAATCTCTAAGACACCACCCCAATGGCAGCAAACCAGGGAGTACTTTTGTGCTGGGATGGACCAAGTTCTCTGGGCCCTGAAGCAAAAGCAGGAAAGGACAACTATGCAAAGTACTGTTCAAAATCTATCTTCTCCATCCCTTTCCCTGAGACCCTTTTCATTTAATTCATATAAAAATCAAGCATGCTATAAATGAAAAATACTCTCAACACAGAACAAGCATTAACTAGTTAAGTTTCATTTAAAACATTAATAAAATCTAGGCCGGGCGCGGTGGCTCAAGCCTGTAATCCTAGCTCTCTGGGAGGCAGAGGTGGGCGGATCATTTGAGCTCAGGAGTTCAAGACCAGCCTGAGCAAGAGCAAGACCCCATCTCTACTATAAATAGAAAGAAATTAATTCCAACTAATATATATAGAAAAAAATTAGCCGGGCATGGTGGCACATGCCTGTAGTCCCAGCTACTTGGGAGGCTGAGGCAGCAGGATTGCTTGAGCCCAGGAGTTTGAGGTTGCTGTGAGCTAGGCTGATGCCATGGCACTCACTCTAGCCTGGGCAATAAAGTGAGACTCTGTCTCAAAAAAAATAAATAAATAAAATAAAATAAAATCTAAGAAAACCATAAAGAAAATCTGATCAATTTTTAAAGACCCTCCTAAAATGAGATTCCCTAACAAAACAAACCACATGGAGCATATAATAAAACTTTTTTAAAATTAAGATAAGAATGCAAATCAAAATAAAGACAAAAATCCTAATCCTACTGAGTTAAGCAAAAATTGTAATTGAGCAGCATTTCTCAACCAAATAGCTATTTGGTTTTTTATTGTTTTTGAGACAGAGTCTCACTCTCTTGCCCAGGCTAGAGTGCTGTGGCATCAGCCTAGCTCACAGCGACCTCAAACTCCTGGGCTCAAGCGATCCTCCTGCCTCAGCCTCCCGAGTAGCTGGGACTACAGGCATGCGCCACGATGCCCAGCTAATTTTTTCTATATATTTTTAGTTTGCCAATTAATTTCTTTCTATTTTTAGTAGAGACGGGGTCTTACTCTTGGTCAGGCTGGTTTTGAACTCCTGACCTTAAGCAATTCTCCCACCTAGGCCTCCCAGAGAGCTAGGATTACAGGCGTGAGCCACTGCGCCCGGCCCAAGTAGCTATTTTTAATTCCTATAATCATCCAAATAACTAAGAATAGCAGAGAATATTGTGTATCCTTTCTACAGAGAGTTTAAGAAACTCAAGCACACCAAATTCCCACCTTCCCAAATAGATAAATTGGAAAGGGACTTAATATATTTTAAAGGATTAATTACTATATTTCTTAAAATTGGAACTCTCTTATAGATTACTTAATATATGATGCAGTTTTGCAAGTGGTAATTTTAAACTATGCTTCAAACCGTTACACAAAGCCAAGTACATCTACTCAAGGTACTCCCAAAATTCAATTTATTTCAGATTCTCCAAAATAAAATCTCTGTTAGAGACTGGGACATAGAGAAGCCTACAGTTGATAGACTTTATATGACACTTAAAAGATTCACAAAATGTTCCTGAAAAAAGATCTGTACTCGATCGACAACTTCATCAATGAAAAAACAAAACCAATTTGATATAATTACAATGTTGCCAATAAAACATAATAATAAAGAATATGTAATACAAGATATTACAAAAAAGTTTATTAAGGTTCTATCATAGCTACTTGTCCTTAACTCTGAGAAAAAGTACACAGCCAGGCCGGGCCCGGTGGCTCATAGCTCTCTGGGAGGCCGAGGTGGGCGGATCGTTTGAGCTCAGGAGTTCGAGACCAGCCTGAGCAAGACCGAGACCCCTATCTCTACTATAAATAGAAAAAAATTAATTGGCCAACTAATATATATAGAAAAAATTAGCAGGGCATGGTGGCACATGCCTGTAGTCCCAGCTACTAGGGAGGCTGAGGCAGCAGGATTGCTTGAGCCCAGGAGTTTGAGGTTGCTGTGAGCTAGGCTGACACCACGGCACTCACTCTAGCCTGGGCAATAAAGTGAGACTCTGTCTCAAAAAAAAAAAAAGTACACAGCCAAGCCACTAAACTTTTTTAAAAGCAAAAAAAAAATGGGGAAGAAAAAGAACTTCCACTTTAGAATCCACATTTTCAGAGACCCCATTATTTATACCATTGCCACTAGCAGAAATTTTCTCTGTTATATTTGGTTTAAAGAATTAAAGTTTGGAGAATGAGAAGATTCTTAAAAATATCTAGTTTAAGACCCTCGAAGGTGACAAAACTGAAGCCCATAAGAGATGGCCTTGCAGGAACAAACAGTAAATTAATTCCAGCACCAGAAGTAGACCCAATAAATTCTTATTAAGTACTCTGCACTATGCAACCAACACTAGTAAATAATAGCAAAAAATTAATCTAAAAACTCTTTGAAGAGTCAAAGAATTACAGATTTAAAATAACATGAATTCATGGTATAGACAAAGGACCTCTCATTTAGCCTCATATACAAACTGTGCCTAAATCTATCAGAACATTTTTCAAGCTATGCTATGGTTAACTACTTATTTTCCAAAAGCACTCTGTCCTTAAAGATCATAAACTCCTAAAGGACAGGACTTAAAGAGACCAGGGAAGGATTCGGAGACAAGGTGCCACCTAAATGGAGACCACAAAAATGGGTCACCAGGAGCTGAGTGGCTGGAGTTAGGGTAGAGTGGTGGTTTGTATGACAAGTTTGGAGTTACAGTAGGGACAGCAGCAGTTATTAACAATTTCATCTTGTACCCCTGCTATTTATACTTCATCTCCTGTCCAGAAAGAAGTTCAGGTTGAACATTAGGGCTCCTCATGCCTACTGCTGTTTAACACAAAGCTGTCCACTTGGATTTTGCATTCCCCAGACAGGACTATCATCTGGGAATACAATAGGTGTTTTTCAAAAGTTGGATGAAGGGGTAAACTAATGAATGATTCCACTTGATTTAGTGCCTGCAAATACAGAGTCTGAGGGCAGCATCAGGTCTTCCCATCAAGCTGAGATCCAGTTTCCCCACCCACGGACCCTACCCTGGCTCTCCCCTTATAAATCTGACCTCTAACTGTAACTGCCTGGCCTCATTCCGTGGGTAGATTCTCCTGCTTCAAACACATTTTCCAGCCTGCCAAATACTTGAGAGAGTTTCTCCACTCTCCAGGCACTGAGAGCTACAAAATCCGGCTTTCCAGATGTTTTTTTCCTCCCGATCCTAACGGAAGAAATCAAGAAGCGCCGGACAGAGGGGCTCTGCTCCCTCCAATCAGAGCCGGCTCCGGGTGGCCAAGCCGAGCGGAGCAGGAAGGGGCGCGGTGACAGCCGCGCTGCCCGGACCGCCGCTGCTGGCCCTGCGCGCTTGGCAGAGACGGCAGTGAACCACAGAGCGGGTCCACGGTCCACGCGGGCCAGCTGGGCTCCCCGCGCACAGACGGGGCACCCCAGGGGCACTTCGACCAGTGCACGGAGCCCCCCAACACACGCGGGTGCACACACGGACACACATGGACCCCCCAATACACACACAGACACACACGGGCCTCCAAAACTCACGCACACACGGCCCCCTAACATTCACACACGCACACACACAGACTGCCCAATACACACGCACACACGGCCCCCTAACATTCACACACGCACACACACAGACTCCCCAACACACACGCACACACGGCCCCCTAACATTCACACACGCACACACAGACTGCCCAACACACACGCACACACGGGCCCCCAACACGCACACACGGGCCCCCCAACACGCACACACGGGCCCCCAACACGCACACACGGGCCCCCCGCAACACGCACAGGCACACGCCGGCCTCCGAGCACACGCACAGGACCCCCAAAACGCGCGCGCGCACGGGGGCGGGCCGCGCCCAAATGGGGGTCACGCTCAGTAACCCAAGGGGGGCAGGTGAATGGGACCCCACGGGCGCGGGTCTACGCAGTCACCCTCAGTGACACTCGCGGAGCCAGTCGCACGGGGTGGAGCGGCGGGGACAGAGCCTCCCACGCACGGCGCCCGGGACCCCCACGCGCGAAGGTCCGCTCACCTTCGGCGACACCCGGAGCCGGCCACACCGCGGGGCACGGGTCGCCTTCAATGACAGGCTGAACCGCCGCACGCGGGGAGGCAGACCGAGGCGGCCCCGCGCAGGGCCGCAGCAGCGCGGAGCCCCGGTGCCACCCGGGACAGAGACGATGCGCGGCCAGCGTCCGGCGGGCGGCGACCCGCTCCGACCCGCCTCGCCGGCCACTGGACCGCGCCGGCCCGGAGCCCCCGCCCGCCGCCCGCCGCTCACCTCAGGCCGCCGTGTCGCCGCCTCGCTCCCGCCGACTGGAATGCAGCCGGGCCGCTGGCAGGGTCGCGGCCGCCTCAACAATGGAGCCCTGGGGCGGGGAAGCGCCGCCGCCGCCTCAGCCGGTCTGGCGCTCGGGCTCGGGCTCCCAGCGCGGGGCAGGGGCCGGCGGGGCTGCGGCCGGCGGGCGCGCACTGCGCAGGCGCACTCGGCCCCGCCCGCCGCGCGCCGCTCCGCCCCTGGCGCGGCCAGGCGTCCCGGGCCCGCCCCCCGGCCAATGGGAAGGGCGCCGCGCGGAGGGGGCGGGGCCTGGGGAACAAAGGGAGGCGGGGCGGGGCTGCGCGGGGGCGGGGCCTGCTGGGGTCGCGCCGGGAGGCCGGCCCAGGGCGGGCTCGACCGTCGCCTCCGGGAAGGCCCGCCTGACGTCCGCCTGGGAGTCCGTTCAGCAGGCCGTGCTCATCCCAAAGCCAGGACCCAGGTTTGTCTCTGTCAGGGCACAGAGCGAACGGCAGTGTCCCTTTACAGAAGGGGAAACTGAGGCCCAAGGAGCGAGCTCACCTGCCGCCCGAAGCCGCTGAAGGCCCGTTCACTAGCTCGTCTCTTTGTCATTCAGCGGACTTTTTGCAGCACGCACGGCGCGCGTTAGAGCGGGGTGGAAGCAAACTGGTCACGCGGGGCCAGGGCTGCCTTGCCTCGCTTCAGTACACGATCAAGGAGCCAGGAGCGAGTGTGGACCGGTTCCCTTTCTTGCCTCAGAGCGTTGGTGTTTTTGCTGTTCCCCACCTGAAATGCCCTCCTCCCACCTGTCACCCCATGTATCCGAGATTGGTACCAATCTTCTGTAAAACCTGTCTTCATCTTAGTCAAGCTTCTTGCATCGTGTGGCCCACGCTCTGGGTTTCTATCTGCTTCGCTAGCTGCGCCACCCGCTTCTCTGCCCAGCCTGTGCCTGTGAGGGCGACCCCTTCTATCTGCTCGCCGGATCCGGTGCCCTCCTAGGCTGGGAAGCCATCCGCTCTGCGCCTGCCAGATCCCCAGAGGGGGCCAGGAGGCAGGTCAGACTTCCCTCCTCCCAACACAGTGCTTTATCAGGGCCCCAACCTGCTCGCCCACATGCTCCCCCTTCTCAGTAAACAGTCCCCCGGCCCCCACAGTTGCTCAGGTGAAAATATCAAATCACCCCGAGTCCTTCCCCGCCCTCTGACACAATCCTCTGCCTTCCCAGGGCTCTCAGAGCCACCTGGGTTTCAGCTCCAGCTGGAGTGTTCTAAGTGGCTCTCTCCCTGGTGAAGTGTGGCCTCTCGAGGACAAGGCAGGGGTCCCCTCTGATTCACTTCTGTGCCCAAGAACAAGACCTGACACCCCAAAGGCACATGGGGCGTGTAGTAGAGTGGATGGATAAACAGGTAAGGTAAGGTCTTCACGGTGGCTGGGGCAGACCTCAACCCCATGTCTCCTCTCTCTCTCTCTCTCTGTCTCAGATACACAAACACACACACCCGTGCACTCTCACACCTGCACTCTCACACACACCCCTGCACTCTACACACAAACACCTGCACTCTCACACCTGCACTCTCACACACACACCTACACTCTCTCACCTGCACTCTCATACCTGCACTCTCACACACCTTCACTCTCACACACACACCTGGACTCTCACACCTGCACTCTCACACACACACCTGCACTCTTACACCTGCACTCTCTCACCTCCACTCTCATACCTGCACTCTCGCACACACCTGCACTCTCACACACACCTGTACTCTCACACCTGCAGTCTCACACACACACCTGTACTCTCACACCTGCAGTCTCACACCAGCATTCTCACACACACCCCTGCACTCTCACACTTGCACTCTCACACACACCCCTGCACTCTCACACCTGCAGTCTCACACCAGCACTCTCACACACACCCCTGCACTCTCTCACATGCACTCACACACACACACCTGCACTCTCACACACACACCAGCACTCTCACACACACCCCTGCACTCTCACACACACCAGCACTCTCACACACACCCCTGCACTCTCACCTGCACTCACATACACACACACCTGCACTCTCACACTTGTACACTCACACACACCCCTGCACTCTCACACCTACACTCTCACGCCAGCACTCTCACACACACACCTGCATTCTCACACCTGCACTCTCACACCAGCACTTTCACACACACCTTCACTCTCACACCTGCACTCTCAGACATACACATCTGCACTCTCACATCTGCACTCACACACACACCTGCGCTTTCACATCTGCATGCTCACACCAGCACTTTCACACACACCTGCACTCTCACACCTGCACTCACACACACACCTGCACTCTCACACACACATCTTCACTCTCACACCTGCACTCTCACACCTGCACTCACACACACACCTGCACTCTCACATCTGCACTCTCACACCAGCACTTTCACACACACCTGCACTCTCACACCTGCACTCTCACATCTGCACTCTCACACCAGCACTTTCACACACACCTGCACTCTCACACCTGCACTCTCACATACACACCTGAAGTCTTGCACATGCATTCTCATACCTGTACTCTCATACCAGCACTCTCACACCTGCACTCTCACACCTGCACTCTCACACACACACCCACTGAAAAAGCCTAGCCCCTAATCTGATTTGCCCAGTGGGGACATAAATTCCTCCATAGATGTGAGAAGCTTCCCTACCCCTCCCCAGCTGGGGCCCCACCATGGTCTGGGGATGTACTCAGGGAGCGAGAAAATAAAACCTCAGTGAGTGAGAGGTTTCCAAGCTTCAGGCCTCTGCACAACACCACCCCCCAGTCCCCCAGTCTGCGGACATGCTCTCATCCCTGTACCTGGCCAGCTCCAACTCACCCTTCAAGACTCACCAAGTACAACGGTGGCAACCATGCCCTAAAGTGACTCCCCATGGCCCATGCCTTATATGAGTGCCCTGATCTTGAGTGCAGGCTGGACCTACCAACTCCCCTCTAATCAATGTGGCAAAGGGGATAGAATATCACTTTCATGGCATGTCTTAGCATGGTCTGTCTACTGCAGCAGACTGAAGAGTGGTTCCTCTCTCAGGCTCTGTAGAAGTGAGCTGCCAGGCCGACAGAGGGCCTTTGGAGGGGCCCCGCTAGCGAGGAACTGTAGAAGGTAGCAGGGAGCAAACAGCTGGGCCCTCAGGCATGCAGCCCCAAGGAAACGAATTCTGCCAACAACCTGGGTGGACTTAGAAAAGGATTCTTCTCTAGTTGAGCCTCAGAGGAGGACTCAGCTGACATGTCCAGTGAAGCTGGGGATACCCCCAGCAGAGGACTCAGCTATAATGTGCTCAACCTCCTGCTCACGGAAACAGTGTTAAGAAATGTGTGTGTGGTTTTACGCTTCTAAGTTTGTAGTTATTTGCTACTTAACAATAAAAATAGATATAATAGCCCAGGTCCTCTTCCTATTCCACATGGTCACAGCATCCTGTACTTCTCCTTTCTGGCTTCCATCTCAATTATACTTATTTCTTTAGAAACTCTCTCTTGCCACTAGCATAAAAGTCCTGTGAGAACAGAAACAGGAACTACCTAGCTCAGAGCTGTGCTCCAAGTGTCCAGCATGGTTTTGTGCTAGGGCCGATGGTAGACACTGCAGGTTGGCTGGCCCAGCTGTCCCTCCCAGCCCCCTTGTCCCTGGCCATATTCCATTATAGAGACCAGAATAGCTTCTCGCCATCCAGACTCCCTTTTAGCCAGGGGCGGCCATGCGACTTTGTCCTGGCTGAAGAGACGTAGTGGAAGTTGGCTGAAGCGTTTCTAGCAGTGGTGTGCTGGGGCCAGTTCAGGCCAGACCATGAGAGCTGATTGCCCATTGTTCAGGAATTCTGCACATTGGTTGTTAAACACATTCATTACTTAAAAGTATAAAATTAGGCCGGGCGCGGTGGCTCACGCCTGTAATCCTAGCTCTCTGGGAGGCTGAGGTGGGCGGATCATTTGAGCTCAGGAGTTCGAGACCAGCCTGAGCAAGAGCGAGACTCCATCTCTACTATAAACGGAAAGAAATTAATTGGCCAACTAATATATATAGAAAAAAAATTAGCTGGGCATGGTGGTGCATGCCTGTAGTCCCAGTTGCTTGGGAGGCTGAGGCAGCAGGATTGCTTGAGCCCAGGAGTTTGAGGTTGCTGTGAGCTAGGCTGATGCCACGGCACTCACTCTAGCCTGGGCAGCAAAGTGAGACTCTGTCTCAAAAAAAAAAAAAAAAAAAAAAAAAAAGTATAAAATTATATAAATATGCAATTTTTAAAAATATATTTTAAAAGGCAATAAATAGGCAAAATTCATTATTCCCTAATTATTTTACAACAGTTTACTATTATCTGTGTTCTTGAGAACTTACATCTACTATGTCAGTCTGGTAGAAACCCTAAGTAATGGTGTGCTATTGACTTCCAGCTCTGCAGTCAGCAGTGTCATGTTGGCAGATTGAAATCAGACATGGTAGGAGAATTTATACAGAAATTGGCAACTGCTAAAAATCAGGATTTTCTTCCTTCCTCTTCTCCCCCAAAATGCCAATAATTGAAGATTTACCAGCATACCACTGATTTCTAGGGAAGTTTTTGCTTTCTTGGAAAAGCCCATTATCCAAAGTGAGGCGACACAAGATCAAGAAAATGGGCTCCACATCTACTCGCCATCAAATTGGTACTGACTGATTAAAACTATGGTGCTCAAATGGTGGTGGTGTTCACCAGGGATTGGGGGAGGGGGAGATACACATCTTAGGGTTGTGGTGAGCATTGTGGGGGGTGGGGGGGAAGGGAATACCTCTAACCTCTCCTAGGGAAAGGCAAAGATATACGATGTAACCAAAAGGTCAAAAAAGGAAAAAAAAAAAAACTTTTATCGGATGCTGGGCAGATGGGAGGGGGGAGGAGGGGAAGGATATATACTTACAAAATAGGTGCGATGCGCACCCCCTGGGGGTTGGACACGCTTGATGTTTTGGCAAGGCGGGGGGCGAGGGGAGGAGTGGCAGGGGCAATATACGTAACCCTAACAATATTTATATCCCCATAATATGATAAAATAAAAGGAAAAATAAAGAAAAGGAATAGGCACATCTGATACTGTCTTTTTCTCAGCAGCAGGGATTATTACCCTTAATTGGTACGTGATGTCTGGAGCCGTAGTGACCATCTTGCAACCATAAGGAAAGGACAAAAGAATCAGAGATTCTAAAACTTGCACAACTGAGCCACTGAAACAAGACCAGCAATCACCACCCCAAATTCTCTATTAGGCAGGAAAAGCAAATCCTCTTTTGTTTAAACCACTGTTAGTCAATTCTACACTTACTTACAGGATTCTTAACTGAAGCATGTAGAATTAATATTTGTTAAATTAATAAACAGTCTGATTCATAAATGTGTACTTGGAAACTTCTCAATCAACATTCCTGATCCAGGCAAGGTGCTCACTACTCAGTAAACGAGTCCAGGCATAGTAGGACAGCTCTGATCAGCAGAATGTTTTTCCCTTTATGAAACTGAAATTTTCTGATCTCTTGGGACCTCAGAAAAGAAGTCAAATCCCTCTTTACCATCACAGCCCTTCTGATGTAAAGAGAGCTTTCATCCTATGGAAAAATAAATTAGGATTTATTGATCCAAGAGTTGAACCAACCCTCTTTGTGGAAACTCCTGACCTAGTTGGATACTGTGAAGGACCATTGATGGAGACTAACAGACTCTTCCAGTAACATATCTCTTATTGGGAAAACATAATCATGAGCTATTTATATGCCAAAGTAAGGTTCATTTCCATGACACCTTTGATGCAGTCTGTGGGCCTAAAGGGAGCAAAGATCATCTATGGCAACTGGGCACCCATGGGAGATTCTGGGCCCAGTGTAGGATGTGATGTCAGTTCACCACTGCAACAAAAGCTCACAAGGCTGCTGCATTCGTTATCTACTGCTGCTTAACAAATTAACACCCCCTGGATACCTAGAGGCTTATGGCAACTAACATTTATTACGTCATAGTTTCTGTGGGGCAAGAATCTAGCCCAGCTTAACTGGGTGCTTGTGGCTCAAGGCCTCTCCCAAGGCTGCAGTCAGTCTGTGGGGCTGTGGCTATGGTCTCATGTGAAGGCTTGATAGGGGCAGAGAGTCTATGTCCAGGCTCACTCATATGGCTGTTCACAGGCCGTATTTCCTTACCAGTTGTTGGCCTCCCTGAGTTGCTCACTGCATGAGCCCTGCTCAGGATAACTCACACAGCAGCTGACCCCCCTCAGAGCAGGTGAGTGGGAGAGCAAGAGAAACCACCCAAGATGGAAGCCACAGTCTTTTTGTAACTCAATGCCAGAGTGACATTTTGTCTTCTATTGTCTGTAGGTCCAGCCCACACTCAGGGAGAGATAGAATCCCAAGAATGGGGGCATCTCAGAGGCTGCCTACCACACCTGCTGAATACCAAAGATTAAAAAAAGGTCTTGAAAGCAGCCATAGAAAACAAACCATATTCTGGGCAATAACAAATAGGAATTACAGATGACTTTTCGTCAGAAACAGTGGCAGCCAGGGGGACAATGGAGTAACAGTCTTGTAATGTTGAAAAAGAAAGGAAAAAGCACTGTCAATTTATCTCCTGCAAAGCCTACAATCATTGCCACCACTTACATGCACTGTCTTCAGTCCCTTTATGCATATGGAATAATATGAAAAGAACCATTTCCCAGCTGGCCCCAAGCATGTCATGATCTTACACTGCTTGGTGTCTTTGCAAACACTGGCCTATCACGTTCTTATGGTGGTGTGGTGTCCTGCAGAAAGTATGAGAGTAAAAGTGATCATGTTTTAAAACCCAGCTCTAACATCTGTATGACCTTGGGTAAGTCTCTTAGCTTTTCTGAACCTTAGTAACTGTAATAGTAAAATGTGCATAATAACCATGCTGGATTTTCCTGAGAATTAAATAAGATTGCATATGGAAATTGCCTGATAGATGTAAGTTCCTTTCTGCTAGCAAACTCCTACCTATTCTTCAAGACTCAGCTCAAATATCATCTCCTCTCTGAAGCTGTCTCAGTTCCCCAGGAGGGTATCCCTGTGTCCTGCACAATCTCACAGCTTCTTGAACAACCTACCCTATATTATTGTACTTAACACACCACACCATCATGGTCTGTTTCCAGATCTGTCTCTCCACACAACAGTGAGCTTGTCCAGTGCAGGGGTTCATCTTTATTTCCTTGACACCCACGAGATGCCTGGCTCCATCATACGTGCTCAGTGAGTATTTGCAATTCTGGTGGAAGTAGTCAGGGTCAAAATGATCTCATGCCAAGCATATTTATGCCACAAACTAACCAGCATCCATCCCGTCTATGTAGGTACCAACCCTGTCATTTTGGAACAATTCAAAAGTAAAATATGGCTTGATGGCTTTGGGTTTAATCTACTTATTGGGCAAAAGTGTGTGAAGTTGTAACGTGTTCAGTGAGGATGGTTATGTGTCTCACTTCTGCAGCCATCCCCTTCTCTTAAGCTGACACAGACATGAGCCAGGACCCCCCTCTTATGAACCAGAAATCCCCCTAACCACGGCTCACACAGGCAGCCCAAGGACCAGACCTAAAGGACAGGGGTGATGGCTAGAGAAGGAGGTCACTCCGCTGGGACGATGCAAGACCGGTCTTTAGACAGACTTGTTCCCAAAGTGTCCAGGCCACGGTCACCACCGGGCAGTTCCCACCAGTGGACTTTCCCCCAAGAGCCCCTTCTTCTTCTCTCTCTGCTATCTCTCCCCCCCTACTGAATTGTTCCAAAATGACAGGAAATGTAGTACCTACATGGATTTCTGACTGGCCAGTGACAAAATGTAGGTGTGGGTGCCCCTGCCCCCCAAACCCCAAAGATATTTCCTGCTAGAATAGCTCACAGCTCACACCAAATATCTTTTTTTTTTTTTTTTAGTTGTCTGCACAAGGACTCATGCATCTGTGTTCTCACACACTGTCTGAATCAGCTCTGGGAGGGGCATTAGTTCTCTGTCCTGGCTTTGGGGCTGTCCTGGGTCTCTTTGCTCCCTTTGGCCCTAGGGTTCCCTCCTGCAGGATCTGGACATGATCATTAATATCCTACACCATGGGCATTACTCCCATTCTTGTCTATGATGAATATGATTATTTAAGTTAAACTCTTCATTCATTCACTCATTCATTCAATGTTTATCTTTCGGCAGCAGTAGGTAAGCTGTGCATCTTGACACACAAAACACCAACTCTTACAAATACCTGTGCCAAAAAGTATTAACAGTTTCCCTTTGGGCTCTTCATTGGAAAAAATGGCCACAAAATGGATTATATAAGATATTCTATTACTATACCTATTTGACACAAGGGTCAAATCCAGTGTCGTTGAATTTGACCTTTGTGTGTGAAAGATGAGAAGAGGAGGGCCCCAGGTAATGGAGAATGTGTGGAGCTCAGTGGTCTTGGGCTCAAATTCCACACCTTCATGCACCAGCTGCACAACTACAGATAAGTTACCTCCTGTCTCTAAGCCCCAGTTTGTTCATCTATAAAATGGAGTGGCTGTGCCAGTTCGGTTAGGCGATGAGGCATGAAAACTCTCAGCACTGGGCCTGCCTTGCTGCCCATTCCCCAAACTGGTGGCTCGAGAAGTTAAAGACATGGGCTTTGGCCTCAAAGACCCCTTGATTTGAATCCCAGCTCTGCCACTTACTGGCTGTATGATCTCAGGACATCTATTTAGTTTCTCTGAGCCTCAGTCTGCTCATCTGTAAAATGGAGATAGTGACACCTCCTTACAAAGTGGTTCTGAGAATTAAATCATGCAATGTCTATAAAATGCCCACCCTGGTTTCTGGCACAGAGCAAGTGCTGAATTAATGGTAGTTGCTAATACGTGAAGATGATGTTGATGATGATGATGAAGACAAAGTTTTCTGAGAAATAAAACATGGTAGGCCTTGACTGAAAATGGTGGGGTGTAACTAGCTCTTAGATGCTTCATCTCATTGGAATGATTTTTTCTTTTTGCCTCCTGCCAACAAAATAATTTCTATGAGACATATTTCCACTTCTGGTTCTTTTCAGATTCCAATTCTATGCACAAATTGTTTTTCTCCAATTACATTTTATATGAAATTCCCACTGATTCCAATGGGACTCCTGTAAGTACTGGCAAAAAACATGATATCATGCTTAAATGCTGTCCAAAACAATGGAAGAAAATGGCCAGTTTTTCTAATTCAAGCAATATGTGTATGTTGAGTTTATTTATGCAATTCTACTTCCCAATTTTTTTTTCAGAATTTAGTGATTTCCCAAAAGTGTGTGGATAATACAAGTACTTCCTCTAGAGACCTCTGTTAGAAACATTTTACCATAGACCAATCTCACTGATGGATGTTAAAGTAAAACTCTTAAAACATCAGCAAAGAGAATTCATTATAACATCAAAAATTAGAATAATAATTATTATATTATTATATCCATTATAATATTCCATTATAATAATTAAAAAGAACATTAAGGCCTGACCAAGCAGAGTTTATATTAGGAATGAAAGATAGTTCAATATTAGAAAATCTACTAATACGTTACATCATAGTAATAGGTCTTCTAAGGAGACACACAATCATATCCAAAAAGTCAGCATCCATTCTTGATTTTTAAAAAATTCAATAAAATAGAACTAGATTAATATGAATGTTTCCTTGGCATGATACAATATTCCACTCAAAAGCCAGCATTAGGCTTTGGGAAGGGACTGAAGAAGTCCTATTACTCACACACAAGTGAGATTGACAGTTAAAAAAGAAAAGAAAAAGAAGTTATATTCCTACTAAAGGCAGAAAGAAGGCTCCCATCATCATTGCTTCTGTTTAAAATTGTAGGTGGGCTGTTCAGCTGGAGGTGAGTAGACCAAGGTGGGTTGTTGACAGGGATTTGAAGAAGAACTTTCACTGCATGTCTTTTTGTATTAAAAAAAGTTTACACTGTAAGCTATGAGAACCTATTGCATATCGAAAATTATTTAAATACATGTATAAGCCATTTTAAGGAGGATTTCCTTTTGAGGGCTGGGAAAATACCATTTATGATCTCATCCCAAGGTGGAGGAGTCTCATTGCTTTGGGCACATATGGACAACTCTGCCTGGACCACTAGGGACCACCCAGCACAGCACCCTCCTTGCAGGCGCAGAATCTGAGGTTTGTGATGAAGACTTACTAAGAGCACATACTTATTTAGCATCCGAGCCAGATCTCCAGGCTCTTGGTCTGGACGCTTGACATTGAACTGCTCAATCTGGCCCATTCCATGGCAGGAGAGGAAGCCTCTCCTCCACCCCCACATTCTAAAATTATATAACTTCTGCAATCTTTCTAGGCACCTTGTCCATGTGAGGTACTGGACAAGGTGCTGTGGACGTGGAGGTCACTAAGACACTGGGGCTGTTCCTTTGTGCGTCTATAACCTAAGGCCCGCCATGCTCTGCTCTGCTCTGCGTCCATGCCCTCCCTCTCTACCCATCTCGGCTTTCAGAGGGCGAGAGGCTCTGGGTGGCCTAGTGAATCACCGTTCCTCCTGTAGGGCAGAAACTCTGCGTCAGACCACCTGGTGGTGCTGGCCAGCCTACAGACCTGCTGCCTTGGGTCCTGTGTGCCCAGGAGGGCAGGCCAGGGCACCCAGGCGCATGGTGCCTCGCAATCATCAGGGGTTGGGCTGCCCTCAGCCGAGCTGGGTGCCTGGCGGCAGGGCCGCGGGCTGGTTAGTACGAGACAGATGCCCATGCAGGATAATGGCCTTGCCCCAGCCAGAGTCCTCCCAGCCCCCTGGTACGTGGACTCTCTTTGGCCTGTGGGAGAAAACATCCCTAGGAACCAAGTCCAGAGAATGACCTGAAACCATGGCTGTCCTTTTACCTACTTTCCTGTTAAAAAAAATTCTTGGGAACATTTACGGGACCACAAAGATTTTTGTGTAGAGAAAGGGTAACAAAATACTTTGGTTGGTGAGCACCGAGGCTCTGCCCGGCGGGTGACGAGTTAGTTGCCTGCTCTCCGAAGTGTCCCAGCATGGCCAGGAGCATCTCAACTGGCCAGAGGTGCTCGGTAGCTCAGACCCCAGCAGGCCTTGCGTTGTGGGGGCCTGCGAGTGCTGAGGGCACGGGCTGGAGGCTGGCTGACAGCTGGGCTGCCCCTCGCTCAGGTGTGCTGGGGCAGGGGTCCTTTCTGAAGCCGGCCCAGAGCTGGCAACGCGGGCCAGCTGTGCATGAGGAAGGGGCCGATGTACGAAGGGCCTAGAGGTCAGCAGAGCAGGGTCCCAGGCAGGGCGGAGGCTGCGCCTGCCCTGCAGAGCGTTGGGGAAGGAGAGAGCTGTGTGTCTCTGCAGCCCAGCAGCCCCCTGGGAGCACCCCCTGGGAGCACCCCCTGGGAGCACCCCCTGGGAGCACTGGCTGTGAGAGGCAGCGAGCGTTTTCTGTAGGCTAGAGAGAGAAAAGAGCTCTGGGCGTTCACATTTCGGGGATCAGCAGTGGGGCTGGGGGCCTGTCCTATCACAGCAGCAGAGTGACAATGGCCCATGCTGCCCTGCACAGCCCCAGGGTTTATGCCACCACCAGACTGCACTCTGCTAGTTGTTCGCACCTGGTAAGGCAGAGCACAGGGACCTTTGTGCTCCTGGCAGGTGAGGCTGGCGGAAATGTGGGTGTCTGAAGCTGGGTTCTCCCATAAGCAAACTCTGACACCACAACGTGAGTACAAGTGGCTTCAGTGGGAGGTGACCTCAGAAAGTACCAGTGAGGAGCAGGGGTGTGACCAGGGAAGGAAGAAACCAAGAGAGGGGTGTCAAAGAGCCGGTGGCCACTGTGAGAACAACCTTGAAGTCGCCCCGCCCGATGGGTGAGGACTGCATTGGCTGAGGGCTGCTCCCAAGTGCTTCCCACTGGCGCTCCGGGCCTGCCCACCCCCCACAGGCCAAGAGAGCTCCCAGGGCCAGAGAAGCAATGCGTGCGTGAGAAGCCTGCAGGTCACACAGAGCAGCGAGTGCCAAGGACCACAGGCAGCTTGGCAGCGTCTCCCTGGCGGGGCACAGCCGGCCCGTTGTGGAGCACAGAGGAGGACTGACTCACCCTCTGGCCACGCCGGTGTGGCTCCTCCATGTGCCCTGAAGCCTCCGGTCCTCAGGCCTTTGCCCGAGCAGTTTCCTCTGCCTGGAGGGCCCCTTTCCGCCCCTTCCTCGCCCGGCCGTCGCTGGCCCACCCTGCTCACCCCTTTGGACGCAGCTCCAGTGGAACGCGGTGCGGGAGGCCTCCCCCACCCTGCCTCCCTCCTGGCTGGGCCCTTCCACACTCGCTCCCACGCCGCCCCCACCCCTGCGTTGCCATGGCCTGTTCATTTGACATCTCAGCCACCAGCTTGAGACCGGTTCGTGAGGTCAGAGATAGCGTCTTATTCATCTCTGTTTTGTCAGCACCCAGCTCAGCAAATATTTGTCGATGAAATGTGTCAACCTTAAGTAATGAGATTTAGAAAATATGATTAAATAGAGAGTTAATGTGAGCACAAAGCTTGAGGATAGCCACCCAGGAAAGCAGCAACTCCAAAAGAATGGGGTCTGTGTTTCCTAAGCGAGGACATAGGCAGAGACGGAAAGTTCCAGCAGGGTTACATTTTCCACAGAGACTGTGTGCATGTGCCACAGCTATTTGGTTGGTTACAAATTGCTGCATTTCAAGGAAGATGAGGTGGGCTAGTGATCCAACGGGGTCTTATCTCTGGGGCTATGTGGTCTTGATTATTTATAGAAGAAATGGCAGAAGTTGCAGCTGCATGCATGTGACTCAAGTTGCATAGCCACGTTTTGTCAAGGCAGAGGATAATTTAACAGCTTTATTTCTCTAACAGCTTCATTTGAACTATTGTAATTTCAAATTATTTAATTTCCTAGTGAAGTTATTTGGGCATAACAGTTGGGGGAAGGGGCATTGTATCATGGAAATCTCACCTGGGCATTGAGGGATGAATAGGAATTGGCCAGGTGGGGCATTCCAGGCAGAGAGAAGAGCCTTTGCAAAGGACACAGTGTTTGGGAGGGAGGTGAGAAGATGCTGCTCAAGAAGAAAGGGTGTGAGAGGGAATGGGTAAAACGAGGATGGAGGAATAGTGGCCAGATGATGGTCTATGAAGAAGCCTGGACTTTAGCAGTGTCGGCTGGAGAATGATGAGGTTCACACATTTGGAAAGAGAGCTTCATTTCTCATAAAGGGTTGCGGCCTGCAGGTGGCCATGCAGACGGGCTGGGAAACAGCTTCCTGCCAGAAGCTGGAAACAGGCACTTCCAGGCAATGGTAAAGGGAACAGGAATTTATGCTGAGTGCGGTGGCCAAGTAAATATATCAGAGAAGCTATAGGAGGAGTCATGAATATTTATGAGAGGAGAAACATGCACATGTGCAGTTGAGCTTCATGCCCCTTCGTGGGACCCATATTCAAAAAATGCACCATTAGCAAGGTCTGAGGGCAAAGTTCTGGCCCTCGGACATCAAAAGGTAAGGCAGAGGACATGAAAACCCTCACTGTGCATCTGGTGCAGACTGGCCAGGACCCTCCATGGCCGGTGGCCTCCCATCAAGAAGGAACACTGGTCAGCTGTGCAGAAACCATGAAAGGGAAGGGGCGGTGGTGAGCTTGGTTGCAGTCAGCAGTGGCCCACGTCTTCCCAAAGGCTGGTTCGGTTCAGGCCTCCAGGAAGAAACCCTCACAGCAGCCAGCTCCGGAGGGGGTGCGTAGCAAGGTGTGCCTGACCTCTCATTCCGTCATGGCAAGAACTCAGTTTTTAAGGTTTCTTAAAAACTTGGCCAACAGGGGGTCCGTTCAGTTGGTTGGGTGGCCTAAAATATTATTTTTCATTGGGGAAGAGGACATGGAGGTCCCACCATGGCCTGATCAAGTCTGTGCTACAGATTGCCGTGTACTTCTGGGTGGAGGATGAGCTGGCAGTGAAGGAACCAGTCTCACACCAGATAAACTTTGACATATGTCAAGATAGATGGCTGTGCAGAGGTATAGAAATGCAAGATTAGCTGAAAAGCATCTTCCTTAGGCAGGTCTGCAGCTGTAGAGAGAATCCACACTGGTGCAGCCCTGCTTTCTCTAAGGCCGCCCATGCCCTGGCCTCGGAAGGTTAGCTGGGAGTCTGATGCCTTTGAAGGCTTGAAAGAAACCTTCCCCATCTACTGTCTGCGGGGCTGCTCTCTGTGAGGTCTCACTGCACAGCAAACCCACCTTCACCAGCCAGGCCTCTCTTCCCTCTCCCCCATAACCTGTTCTGCCAGGATCCAGGCCCCAGTGCGTCTGCACCCTCAAGATGGTACGAAGGCAGCAACCGCCTTCCCTTTCTTTGAGATCTCATATTTTGTTCTGCAAGATAACTCCTGCCTCTCGGGCTCATTCAAATTCCAAAGAGAATCATTTGCAAGTTAGTTTCTGTGTCCCCATCACTCATTCTCCCTCATGATCACTCACTGCCCCTTGAAAGCATCTTCCACAGTCTTCTCTTTCACCTCCCCATGAGAAAGGGGGTAATCACTCTGCTTCTCCCCCTGCGTGTTAACACATTTGTATGCAGTTTTTCCTACTGATCTGCCTTTTGTCAGTTATTTCTGCAAACCTTCAGAGGGCGAAGGGGAAGTTGCCCTTGGCCCCAACAAGGGAAGGGCACGGGGTGTGAATGTTATACTAGAGACACATCCAGGGAGAGCTGAGAGCAGGCTGACGAACGGGCTGTCGGATACTATGTGCAGCCGGTGGGGGCATGTTTATGGGGCCTCACAACTCAGACATGGGAAGAGGAAGCCTCTGTTATTCTTCATGAAACCTAGTGCAATCATAGGCCGGGCAGCCTCTTCTGGTCCCTTGGGAAGCATCAAGCTCCTTTCCCATTTAGTTTGTCAGAAGTGCTTCCATGTGTGGGGACATGCCCCTCCTCCCAGGCATGGCACAGAGACTACAGAATCCCAGAGCACCGTGCAGGGTGCCAGGAAGCAGTGCCCCAGATACAGAACACAGTTCTCCACCTTACAGCCTCACGGGCACAGTGGTGAGTGTCCCCTGTCGACACAGCTGGAGCCCAGGAGTCCAGCCTCAGCCCTGGTGACCTACTGGGGGAGGTGGGGGCCCTTATCGTGTGTCTGGGAGAAAGCAGCCTTGCAGGACCACTTCCATCATGTCCTCCCTTCCACCTGCTCCTCCTTGGGCACACAAGGGGCTCCTCTGATCTGTGGGACAGGGAGGCCAAGCCACCACTGTCCTGTTCTAAGGGTGACCTGCTTGCCAAGGTCTGCTCCTGGGCCTTGGGCAGACAAACACCAGGCAAGATGATGCATCTTATCACAGTCCAGAGGGTGGGTGTGCATCAGGATAAATGGATCTTCTGCCCATTCATGCATGTTACATCGCCTCTGTCTGTGCCTTAGTTTCCTCATCTGTAAAGTGGGAATTCAGGAAGGATCTGCCTCCTGATCATCTGAGGACCCAAGTGCTGGAGAGGAAGAGACGAGAAATGACTGCTGTGATAATTCTCTTCTTTGCCTCCCACGGTGACCGAGCTTGGGCAGGCCCCGGGTGGGGCTGGGCTCTGCGGTTCTAGAGACCGTCTCCAGGGCAGGCTCACAGGCAGGCTTCACCCCTGTTGCAGCTGGCTGGATGGCAGTGCTTCTGCCTCACCCGCACCGCCAGCTTGGCCCTGGAGGGACCTGGGCCCGCTCTGGGGTGAGGATAGGGGTAGACCACCCTTGAAGATTTTTTGATCTTCCAACTCAGTTATTCCAGAAATTCTGCCTTTGGGACTGGTGCGTCAGGGCAACTACTCCTGTCCCCAGGTCATCATCCTTCTCTTCATGTCCATTCTCAACTGGCTCAGAGCCCAGAGGGCAGGAGGGGTGGGCTTAAGTACAGCCCCAGCTGTCAGCAGGGCCCATCCCTCCCGACAGCTACCTTGCTGCGACTCTGCTCCACAAGATCCATCTACCTCCCCACTGCCCCTTCCTCCTCCTCTCCTGACCAGCTTCTCTCCTGCCCCTTCTCTCTGCCACGCCCCCACCTGCCCGCCTCCCCCAGTTCCTGGGTGTCTCACCGTGGACCTCCCTGAGAGAGCTCTGCACTGGCCGGATCGCCCAGCAGAGCAAAGTCTCTCTGCGGGGCTGAGCCATGACTCTGGGCCACCAGGATCCACTGGGCAGATGGCTCAGGGGCCACCTGCATGGGTGAATAAGTGGGCGGCTCACCTGCAGAGGACAGTGGCAGCTGAGGACTCCAAAAGGAGTCACATGGAGAAGGAAGCACCGGGGCTGGGGCTGGGGAAGAGGAGACGTGTGTGCGTGGCCTCAGCTGTAGAATTAGTGACGCACACCCGGCTCTGGCCCTCTCCTTCCTCAGACACTTTTGCACGTGGTTGGAATCATGTGACTAGCTCTGGCCAATGGGCCATGACTAGGGGTGACATGTGTCACTTCTGAGCCAGACACTGAGACCTGGTGTGGGATTTGCCCTGCCCTTGCCTGGGTACAGTGGGTTTAGAGCTTTACGCTGGGTGAGTAGCACGGAACGTGCAGCTGCCTGGGAAGAAGGGCCCAGGAAGGAGCCCCTGCAGCCTTGATGTCTCCCTCCCCCACCGTCCCGGGAGGTTCCTGGCACAGGTCCAGGCTGGTGCTGATTTGGGAAAACTGGCGCCTTTGGCAGAGACTAAGACTGGAGGAAATGGAGCCAAACTCGCAGGTCCTTGGAGCCGAAGCTTGGAGGGCAGGGGCTGTGCTTGAAACCCCACACCTGGGGCAGTGCCAGGCACCAATGGACAGCAGCACGTGAGCTCTAAATCCTACAGTCTGGGTACCGATGAACACTGCTAGCCAGGAGTGACAATTTCTCCTGTCGAAGTCCCTGTCCCAGGTTAGGGCAGTAGACGTCTCTAATCCTCCAGCCCTGCACTAACATGCAGCCACTAGTCACATGTGACTATTTAACTTTAAATGAATTAAATTTAAAACTCAGTTCCCCACTCACACAGCCGCACTGCAAGCACAAGTGGCTGCCACGCCAGGTGTCGTGGATGGAGAACGCCATCATCACAGACGTGTGACTGCACAGCACTGTCCTAGAAGTGTGCTAATGCCCAGAGAGTCCCTGGCTGAGCGTGGAGTCCAGATGGGCTCGTCTCCTTGCAGAGCACTGCAGGGCCGCCCCCTGTTCGGGTTGCTGCTATGGAATCGTCGGCCCTCGGGGCTTAAGCCTTGATGGAGGGAGACGCAACAAACCACGGAAGAAGGAATGTGCTGACACGCTGGCAGGCCAGGGATGGGGATTTGTGTCCCAGAGGAGCCTGTCCGAGGGGGAGCCCCTGGGGGAGCAGACTCCGTGTGCAAGCTGGAAGGCTTGCTGCCTCAGGGTCTCTGAGGAAGTCACCTCGCCCTCAGTGGCTGTGGCCTAGGGGACGGGGGCTGCATAAGGCCTGGCTCCGAGGCCACAGAAGGAGGCCGCGGGGAGCGCAGCGGGCTCCAGGCGATGTTCTCACGGCCTCACTCTGGCCCCTGGCTGTCGGGTAGACACGACTTGCCCACAGAAGACAGTGGCAGGGGCTGAGGGCAGGCCTGTGCCGTGAGAGAGCAGGGGCCTGGAGGGTGGTGGCCAGACTCATACCTGTGCCCCAGGGTCACTGGGCACGTGCCACCTTCTGCTCTCAGAATGTCCCAGCCCAGACAACTGCATGCCGGCACCTGTGCGGCTGCAGAGACGTAGGCTGATGCTTAAGAGCTGCTAGGACTTGCTGATGGTTGTCCGTGGGGGCTGGGGCACTCGGAGAATGCCGATCTCTGGCTCATAGCTACACACATGGTGGTGACAGGTTGCATGTGTGTGGACAGGTTTTTTGGGGGGAAAACCCAAAGTTCATAAGAATCATTAATGTCATTGGAATAAGATTAGACATAATGAAACATTTAATCCCAGGATGGGACCAGCTCCCTCTCACCCCCATGGGAGCCCTGCCCAGATTCTCTTTCCTTCTGGTCCTTTCCTCAGCCCTGTGCTCAGATGTAACCAACGACCAAAGAACCTGCGAGGCTGGTTCCAGCCTTGGTGCCTCCGCTCTTGCTGCTCCATCTGCCCGGAATGCCTGTCCCTTATCATCCTCCCAGAATACCTACCATTCGCCAAGACTCAGTTTGGGCAGTGCTGTCTCTAGAAAGCCTGTTCTGACCTGGGGGTGCACTGGAGGCCCCCTGGGGCCTGCTCCACAGAGCGGCCATCAGTCTGATCCATGTCTCCCCAGCCGTGGGGGCAGGCAGGTGTCGGGTCCCGCGCATCTTTGCCGTCAGTGCCCAGTGCCAGCCTGGGCGAGGGCTCTGGGGCACACGGAGGCTTGGGTCCTCTCTTGTTGCCTGCAGGGGCCATCCCGTGGGTCCCCCGTGGCCTCGCCCGCCCTGAGCACAGACGCTGTCCCCAAGCACTGCTCGCAGCACCCTGTGCCTGCAGAAATCACACGCATTCATGACAAGCGGCTTTGTACTCTGGCAGGTTATGATACATCACCTTTTATTTTTCCAGGCTTCCTGACATCAGACATGACACTGCACTAATGAGAAAACGGGGGTTTCCAGTTGCTCAGGCTCAGGTTGCTAAATGACAGGAAGCATATCAGGTGCTAAAAATTGGTGACAAGCCGAGCAGAGTGCAAAACGGGACTTCGCATGTTCCAGGCTCTGAGGAAGCTGAGTAAGTCCGACTCACACCCGAGGGTGGGGACAGCCAGGACACGCAGAGGCAACACTCGCTGTGGACGGAGAGCAGGCTTCTGTGTCTCGCCCGCCTCTCAGTGAGCTACATCAGCATGGGCCACCGACCGCAGGCACCAGGCCTTACCCCGCGCTGGCTACAGACACACGTGCCTTTCCCCTGGCGCCACCTGCCTTCTGCTGCGGGATGCTCTGCCAGCTTCAAAGATTAGGAGAGCAAATCTCCTCCTCTCTGTCCCCAAGAGCATGTGGGTGTCTGTCTCAGGGACCTGCACAAGTGCTCCGAGGATGTCTCAGCTGCTCCTGGGACATATGCAGGTTTGTGTTTCAGGTGGGCAAGGTGAGACACCACGGGCTACAGCACAAAGACGCTACACCACAGCTACACCGGGTACTACGCTGGGTACGTGAAGTCCTTTATTCCAGGGCTTTGGCCATCGGAGGAGGATGTTTTCTCTCCAAGACTTGGAAAAATAACAGCAAGGAAAACAGAGGCAGCTATACTTCACACGTATGTACAAGCAGCAGTATGGAGAGGGGTCTGTCTTTAAGGTTACACCTACGTGACACATGAAAAAGAAAAACGACAAAAAAGAAAACAGACAAGGAGTCTCGTCTATGAGGAACACACTGAGAAGTGATGGACCACACAGATCTGAGTGGTAGTGAGTAAGGCTGGAGGCGCTCCCCGCCCGGGGACCGTGAAATTAAACTCTTTATATATGTCGTCTTACGTTTGGGTAGGCTATACTCTTTAACAAAATAAAAACTTCTGTGTTAAAGTTATCATGTAGGCATCTAGGGGATGGTTTGGAAGAACGCAGTGCACGGAGGTGGTGCTGGCAGGAGGTGCCTGGTCAGGTTGATGTGTGTCCCTAAAAAGAGACCCGTCACAGAGGAGTGGCACCGCCCGGGATGCCGGCAGCCCTCTCCCCGAGCTGGCCTGTGAGTGTGCCTGTGAGGCCAGCCCACCGCCCTGAGGAGCCTGCGCCCCCAAGTGGTGCCAGTGCCTGTCATACAGCTCACGTCCTGGCCACCTCCGTAGCCCACATGCCTACGCAGGGGGGCCCGGGCGCCTCGAGGACGCTGGGGAGCAAGGCGTTGGCGTGTTCCATCTGAGCCTGTGACAGCTACCCGGCAGCATCGCCCTGACGCCAGGCCACAGCGGGGAGGGTGGTGCGAAGCTAACCGGCTCGGCCTAGACCACGGGCAGGAGGGTCGCTGGCAGGAACAGGGGCTGCACCTGCCACGGCCCCTCCCACCCCGAGAGCCCAGCCCAGCCCCCTCAGGCGCCCACTGCCCATTCCCTGGACACGGAGAAGCCTGAGCAAGTGCAGCGGCGGTGTTTGCGCGGCTCTCGCCGGGGGTCCCTGTCTCCACTCTCCGCGCGGCGAGGCAGGCTGGCGACCGTCAGAACAGCAGGGCTTTCTTCTTGAGGTCGTTCCTCTTCCAGAGCGCCAGGCGGTCGAACTCTTCCATGCTCATCCCGAACACTTCCTGGAATTCCTCCGGTGACAGGTGTCTCTTCAAACAAAAGGATAGAGGGGGGTGGTTAGCGCCTCTGCAAGGCGCCCTGCTGGGCCAGTCCTCTGCGGCCGGGAGGACCAGGGTGAGGATGGGGTGGCCCCTCCGTGTGCCCGGGCCACCCGTGGTGCTCAACACCCTTTGTAGGAAAGGAACCAAGCTCAGAGGAGAGCGGCCCCACTGGGACACACAGTGGCCGGGGGCAGAGCTGGGCCGGACCTGCAGCGCCGACTCCCACACACATCGGCCATTGCTGCGCATGCGTTTCACAGACGTCACCAAGTCTGTGCAGCGCACGCCAGGCTCTGGAATCAGTTGTGGGCGTGATCTGGAGGAGGACACTCAAGAACCCGCACAAGGCCATGTCCTAATTGGATCTGGGCATGGGATCACACACACTCACGCACACTCACTGACACGTATGCTCACACACACTCACCGACGTACACACGCATCGACACACTCACACTCACTGACACATACACACATACACTCATGCTCACACACACTCACTGACAAATACACACACTCACTGACACATATACTCACTCTCACACACTCACTGACACAAATACACACACTGACACATATACTCATGCTCACACACACTGACACATATACTCACACTCACACACACTGACACATATACTCACACTCACTGACACGCTCACACATACTGACACATACACTGACACATGCATTCACTCTCACACACTCACTGACACATACACTCACACACACTGACACATATACTCACGCTCACACACTGACACATATACTCACACTCACACACACTGACACATATACTCACACACACTGACACGCTCACACATACTGACACATACACTGACACATGCATTCACTCTCACACACTCACTGACACATACACTCACACACACTGACACATACACTTGCACACACTCACTGACACATATACTGACACACACTGACACACACTGACTCACACTGACTCACACTGACACATACACACACAGACACATACACTCACAATGACACATATACTCACACTCTCACACACACTGACACATATAGTCACAATGACACATATACTCACACATACACTCGCTGACACATATACTCACACACACACTGACACATATACTCACATACACACTTGCTGACACATACAGTGACACATACACTCATACACACACTGACATATACACACACACTGACATATGCTCACACAGATTGACACATACACCCACACACACTTACCCATACATTCACACTCACACGCATTCACTGACACAAATACCCACACTCAAGCACACACTGACACATACATGTATACTCACACACACTGATACACACATACACACAGATATGTACTCACCCATTGACACAGATACACTCACACTGACACATACATATACTCACACACATACATATAATCACACACACATACACATGTATTTACACACATATACTCACACTCACACATGTACTCACACACTCTCACACTCACCCACATGCATCACACACACATACACACATGCACACTCACTCTCACACTCACATGCATGCGCACACTTACACTATTGCACACACTCACACTTTCACACACACACTCACAGTCACACACAGCGCTTCCAGCAAGTCTCTGCCAGGAAGAGGCCCTCAGCTGTCTGCTGCTATCTCAAGTTTGCAAACAGGAAAAGAACCCTGGTGCTTGCCAGAAATTAACCATTTGCATGGTGTTGAGATTGGGGGTTCTTGGTGTGTTCAGAATCCACAACCCAGTCCACAGAGACTTAGAGTCACCACTCCAGACTGTGTCTCTCCATACATTTAAGACGCTAGGTGTGTCATGCAAGTCTGCAGCCCTGCACCTGTAGGTGCCAATCACCACCTTCTGAATCACAGTCAAGATAGTGAGATCAAAGGAACCATGCAAGGAGATCATTCCCACTGCTACCCAGCGAATGTTGACTGAGAGCCCGTGGCAGGCCAGACCTTGCTCCGACACTGCCTCTGGCCGGGGTGGGCTGGGGGCGCTTAGCAGGCATGGAGTGAACAAGAGAAAGGACAGGGCTGACGCGTGGGGAGAGTCCAGACCCAGCGCCGGTACGAGCAGGCCCCATGCCACATGGCCCTGCCTTCTGCCGTGGAGACCTCTCCCTCCTCATGGTGGGGTCTGAGGCCAGGGAAGGGGCACAGAGGTGGCAGAGGGGGTGGCAGGAAGGTCCCTAGTGAGGTGGCACAGCAGGATCCCGGCAGTGCCCAGTGCACTTGCTACCTGTGACTGTGTGTCTAAAGGGAGGAAGATGGGCAAGCCAGTGGTCTGCTGGGTCTCACCAGGGTTGAGTCTTTGCTGGTCACCGCAATGGAGGAGGAGAGGGACAAGGAGCAGACAGCAGGCAGCACTGTGTGCTGCAGGGGAGAGGAAGCAGCCGTGCCCGTGCCACGCCACGGAGACTCCCGAGGGATGGCTTGGAGCTGGTGGCTGAGCGGAAAGGACAGCAGGGCAGGGAAGGACAGCAGGGCGAGGGTGTGGGTGCTAGAGGCCCTGGTGCTGCTGGTGATGGCCGTGGGCCGCTGTGGGCAGGAGCTCCTGGGTGGCTTCTGAAGCTGCTGTGAATGGTGACAGGCATCCTCCAGGAGAGGGGCACTGTGACCTGGCCACACCTCCTCTGGCTGTCAGCTACAAGTGGGGTGGGCACAGTTCAGTCTGCTCGCCACACCCTCCCACACTTACTGAGGGGAAGGACAGTCCACCTTGTCTGTTTGTGTCTGTGAATCTGCATCTACCCCCAGGACCCCTCCTGCACTGCTCGTGCCCTCCCTGCCACTGGCCTGGCCTGTGAGGCTACCCCAGCTGGCCTCTGGCCCGCACTGTCCGCTGCCCCGGGCTCCAGTGCTTCCTTTCAGCCGCAGGTTTGCTTGAGTTTCTCCACAGCGTCCCAGCCAGGGAGGCCACGGAGTCCCGGATTCTGGTGCAAGCCTACCCCACAGGCACACCCACGTGGCTCCTAAACCATCAGTCTATCAGGGTGTCGTTCTCCTCAGACCTGTCTGGTGGGTTTAAACAAAGGAGGTATTCTTTAGCTGCAGGCCTGACTTTTCGGGTGCATTCCAGCACCGGCTCTGCCTGCTGGAGCACACTTGGGTGTATGCTCAGCCCGGAGAGTGGAGAGGCCAGCCGGAGCATGCAGGAAGGTCTCAGAGTGTGACCAGGGGGCAACCGACCTCGAGGGGCTCGCCTGGACACAGAGGCTGGACAAGAGGCCCGTTTCCCGCCCCCTCACCTTCCTGCCTGTGATGGTTGCATTTTAAGTGTCAACTTGCTTGGGCCCAGTTGTCTGGTTGGATGTAGTCTAGCAATTGCCGTGAAGGCATTTTGTAGATGTGGTCACTGTGGACGGACAGTTGACTTTAAGTAAAGATTACCCTTGATAATGTGCGTGGGTCTCATCCAAATCCGCTGCAGGCCATGAGGTCAAACTTAGGTTTCCTCGAGAAGAAACTGCCGCAAAGTAGCAACTCCCGCTTGAGTCTCCGGCTTGCTGGTGATGCCACGACTGTCAGAATTGCAGCCATACTCTTGCATGCACCAAGTTTATAAAATGAATTTCTTAACATGTATCTGTGTGCGTGTCTAACCGTTCTGCTTCTCTGGAGAACGCTGCCGATACGCTTTCTGACCCAGGGAGCGAGACGCCTGCACGCACGCCGGACACCGGGGCACCCGGAGGGTCGGAAAGTCATTGCAATGCTGTGATCGATCAGCAAGACAGTATAGGGCAGCGGCTCCAAGCCACACCTTGAATCTCAGCTCTGCCTCTCATGAGTTGTGCCCCTTGGCGTCTCACAGCCCTTCTGCCCCTCCACGTGACGGCCCTTCCAGAACCAGAGAGGATGATCAAGTCTCCCCCATACTTCTTCATAAGTCACCCACATTGACTGAGCACCTACTACGTGCGACCAGGCACCTCCACAGCACCTCCCACTGCTGCCAGGCTGAGCACCCTGAGTCCCCTCGGCCATGCCTCACAGGCCAGAGTGTCAGTGGTGTCCGGGCACATCCTGCTCTGTGGAGGGACTGCCACTCCATCCACCACCCCACCCAGGCAGCCTGGAGTCGCAGCTGGAAGGCTCCTCCCCCTCGCTGCCATGCACGGCCATCACCGAGTCATGCCCCTTGACTTCCCAAAGAAGTCTCACCCTCAGTAATGCCACCACCCACGTCCAAGATGCCATCACTTCTTACCCCTACCACCTAAATTGCCCCTAAACAGTCTCCCTATATACGCAGCCAATCCGAGCTTCACAATGTAGCCACAGGGGTTGTTTTAAATCGCACACTTGATAACATAGTCCCTAAATTTAATGCCATTGCTCTTAGGCTAAAAACCAAAGTGCTTCACATAGCCCAGGGCCCTACAGGGCCTGGCCCGTCCTCACCTTCTCCTGCTCAGGTCTAGACACCTCAGCCGTCCTACAGATCCTTTGACAGCCAAGGATCCCTCCTGCCCCAGGGCCTTTGCACATGCAGTTTGTTCTTCCTAGAGTTCTCTTCCTACCTGCCATCCCTCACCTCACTCACAAAACACACACATGCACACACATGTGCACATGCTTACTTCACCCAATTAATGTTTACACATTTTAAATGCTCATAGGCTCATATTCTTCTCCCTCAGAGACCTGGTGTTGATGTACAATTGTGTGTACTCATTTGTGTTACGAGCGGATGGCATCTATCTGCCGTGTCACACTGAGCATCCAAAGGGCAGAGCTCAGGCCTTTCTTGCTCACCAGACACCTCTCGGTGCTGGCGCATGGTCACTGGATGAATGGCGACTCAGCTGAGCACCCTGGGGGTAAGGACCGCTGCCATACACTGACCACTGGCCACACGACTCCTTCCAGGGCCGGCCCAACAGAGGCATGGACTCCACCGAGGTCCTCGCCACCCTCTGCTCCTCGTCCTGGGCACACTCTCCAGCCTGCCTCCATGGGGACTTTGAGACTGGGCTTCAGCCAATGGCTGTGACTCCAAGTGAGACCTGTCATTCCACAGTCCGGCCCTTGGGACCTTCCCAGGCATTCCCAGCGGCCACCACGTGGCCATTCAAAAGGTGGGGCAGATCCACACTAACGGCGTGGAAAATGTCCATGTCAAATTTGCAGGCAAAAAGCAGGATGTCAAACTGCATCTACAGTGTGAGCCTATTCATCCAAAATAGGATTTGCTATCTTCAAGTGCATGCACAAAAAGAGAGTTCTGGAAGCATGTCCCCCACAGTTAGCAGTTAGGACTGGGTCGGGGGATTCCACAAGATTCTTATGTTCTTCTTTGTATTTTACTGGACTTTTACAATGGCTATGGATTGTTTTTATATTAAAAATAAAGCTCTTTCCCCTGAAATAAAAGCATCAGGGCTCCCTTCCTCTGCCGCTGGGAGGCGGCCCCCTGAGCCCTCTGGCTGGTGTCCCAGCTCCCAGCCCCAGGTGGGGCCAAGCTGGAGGGATGTGGCCCACTGTGCTAACATTTCCAGTTCCTCTACTTGGCTCAGCTTGAGGAGGCACTAGTGTCCCACCCTTGGGTGTGTTTTTGGAGATTTGAATGATTAAACCCATTACCCAGGTGTCAGAGGATTTTTAAAAGGACACATTTATATATATTAACCCCTTGGTATTTTACAACTTTCATTCTGTATTGTAGCAAAAAAAAAAAAAAAAAAAGTAAAAAAGAAGTCGTTTAAAGTCCTCAACTTTTTGCCACCAGGGACTGGTTTCATGGAAGACAATTTTTCTACAGAGCAGGGGTGGGGTGTGGGTGAGGTGTGTGGGGTGTAGAGTTCAGGTAGTGGCGCACAGTGGAGGCTGGGGTTGGGCACTTGAGAGTTAAAGCACACCCCAGTCCCAAGAGGGCTGCAGCTGAGTCCCAACAGGCTCCTGGTCCCAAGGCCACGGCTGTGCCAGGACCTGCTGGGCACCTTGTCTGAGCTCACCCCTCTTGGTGAGAGCAATTAACTCCAGCATCTGCAGGGGACACACCCTTCAAGGAACAAAGGCACATGGCAAACACAGCAAATACCTCCAGGCAGCTCTGATCCAGAAGCACCCATTTTACTACAGAAGTGTTTACACTGGACTTGAATGCACAATTAACAAGGACCCAACTTCCATAGGTGCTGAAGAACACTTCCCCGGCAGGCAGTTAGGGTGCCGGAGTTGCATGCAGAAAAAGCCAGTGTGGGCGCCTTCCCTGGCTGCCGGGGCCAGGCATATGTGACCCCTGGCAGAGGCAGTCCAGAACCCAGGCTTCAGGAGGAGACAGAGCCCTTGCTGGATTCGGGGCGTCCTCTGTGCCCTCACTCAGCACACATTCCAGACTGATCTGCACACCTGGCCCCGGGGGCTCCCTCCACCCCTCCCCCGATGCACATACCAGCTTCCCAGCCGGCCCCTGCTGCCCGGCCCCTCCCACGGATGGCCACACACATCCCAACACATTAGAACTTTCTTCTTCTGCAGGGTAAAATCCAAACAAATGTTGCACTAGCAAATGGCCCACATGTGGAGTGCTCAGCACATGCCCATGGTTCCACAGCGCTGACCAGCCACGGCGGTCCAGAGCTTGCTGTGCTGTCGTCCCTGCCCCCAGGTCTCACCTGCCCCTCCCTGCAGGTGTTCACTTGCTGCCCGCCTGTTGCCTAGCATCCTCTTCCCCATCTTTAGGTGCCAGGTCTCGGAGCTTCCTCTAGCAGCAACACCCAGCTCAGGTAGCTCCTGGCATGGGCGTGGGGCTGACGCTGGCCAGTTGGGGCACAAAATCTCCTGGGTCAGACCAGGGGTTGCAGGGGTAGTCACATGACCCACCCAGAGGCCAAGAGAGAGAGAGAGATACGGGACTCTGCCCTGCAGACCTAGAGCCTGAGAGAGGTAAGGCAAAAGTCTAGCTATCAATGGAGCGGCACAAAGAAGGAATAGTTAAGAGAAGGAAGGAAAGAAACTGTGCTGGACACATCATTTAGCCCTTGATCAAGCCACACCTGAAGGGGACCTTCAGTCATAAGAGCCAGTAAGTCACTTTGGATCAGGTTCTGTCATTCACAACAAAGAGGGTCAAAGTGGATGCACCTCCTTCCCAGTACTGCAGCCACACCAGCATCCTGGTCCCCTTCGTCCTTGCCACTACCTTGTACTGAGAGCGCTATTTTCCAGACCCTGGGTAAAGGGCTTCACAAAACCTCTTGACCTCTCCCTGCACAGCGACCCGCCCGAATAAATACCAAAATCCTAATCTCAAAGGTATAGAGATCGAGGCATGAGAGTAGATAGCCAGCTAGTGCAGGAAAGTTGGTACCTGCTCAATGCCATTGGGGTGCCTTTCTGTCCAGCACCCCAAGCATTTAACAGGGCTTCCCTTGGCCTGGGATGCCTCCCCAGACTGCTCCTAGAGAGCCCTGAGCCCTGGGGCCCTGCTGAGTCTGGCCTTCCTGCTTCCTCTCCTGGCAGCAGGCTAAGCCCTGCGCACTTGGGCAGGCCGGGCACGGTCTGGCAGCTGGCCCTGTGCACGCGCAGGATCACACATGCCCCCAGCCTTGAGGCGCAGATGGGGCTGGATGGCCCTGCCCTTCAGGAGCCTTCAGACCTCTTACCCTCAGCAAAAGAGTCATTAAAAGGCAGGGACACACCATGAAAAGGCTCAGGAGAGGAGATCCCACAGGCTGGACATTGAACCATTAAAAAGAGTGGCACATAGGCCGGGCGCGGTGGCTCAAGCCTGTAATCCTAGCTCTCTGGGAGGCCGAGGTGGGCGGATCGTTTGAGCTCAGGAGTTCGAGACAAGCCTGAGCAAGAGCGAGACCCCATCTCTACTATAAAAATAGAAAGAAATTAATTGGCCAACTAAAATATATATAGAAAAAATTAGCCGGGCATGGTGGCGCATGCCTGTAGTCCCAGCTACTTGGGAGGCTGAGGCAGCAGGATTGCTTGAGCCCAGGAGTTTGAGGTTGCTGTGAGCTAGGCTGACGCCATGGCACTCACTCTAGCCTGGGCAATAAAGTGAAACTCTGTCTCAAAA